>NBIV01000227.1:0-131583 GCA_003194525.1 Gracilariopsis chorda
GTAGAGGGCGACGTCTGCAAAAAGTCGACGCTCTGGGCCCATAACCTGTTGCAACGCACGCGGGTTATGAAAAAAAGGGAAGAAACAACGGGAGGAAGAAGAAACAAGAAAACAAAACAAGGAAGGTTGTCAGCTTAGTCGACCAGTTTACTCGACAGCAGGCAAAGCCAATCTACATATACCGCACACACTTCACCGTCGTCGCGGCAAGCGACGGCGGTGGTCGCATCATTACACTACACGTTATTCGTGTGTGCAGGTGTACACGAAAAGCACACACAATCTAGAGGGTCACAATTTCAAATAACTAAATCAATCAATGCGGCAAATCCATTGCCAGTCCCTTGATCTGGAACCAGCTCTAAAAAATCAACAATTACCATCCTGGCACTCCAACCCCTCCGCGCAGCCCGCAAACGCACATTGTCCCAAATCACCCAATACAGCTCTCATTCGCATCTTCGGCATTGCAGCACAACCGTCTACTGCGCGCACACTTGGACCAACCACATTGCTCCACTTGTGCATATCCGCAATCCAGTACCATACACTCCATAACACTTGTACGGTATACAATGCATATAGCATTTGCAGTAGCCAATCACATTGGCCGTTTCACGTTGGGTTTGAGCAGAGGCGCATATGCGCTTTTGGAGCGAGGGGCTCCAAAAGTGCCCATCGTCCCCCTGAAGGTTTGGTTTTGGACCAAGCTGAGACCTTCTGTGGGGGTTGGCCAGCCACTCGTCCACTTGTAGAGTTCAACACTTCAACACTCCTCCTCGAGTTTCTGTCCAAGACCAAGCAGTTTGAGAATTTCATTAACCTTCATACGTCCCAATGGCTTGGTGAGTAAATCGGCATCATTCAGCTCACTTGGGACGTATTGAACACTAATCACATTGTCTCTTATGAGATCTCGGATAAAGTGAACCTTTACATCAAATGTGCTTAGCACGACTAGAAGGACACCTTTCACCACCAGCCCACTCCAATGCGCACTGGTTGTCAGAGTGTAGAGGAACCAAAGGTTTCATGTCGAAGCCGCATTCCCATAGCACACGAGCAACCCATACCACTTCCTGTGCAGCCAAAGTCAGAGCATAGTACTCCGCCTCGCCAGTGGATAGCGCAACTGACGCTTGTTTTCTACCACCATACCAGCAGGTTGCTGACCCAAGTTTTAACGATATAACCCGGACATCGACTTCCGACTCGTGGTATCTCCAGCGTAGTCAGAGTCCACAAAACCATGCAGATCTAGCGATCCAGGCCTGTAGCATAGCCCATGCTGTCGCGTTCCACACAGGTACCTGAGCACACGCTTCACTGCTTTGTGACACCAAGTGGTAGGAGCACTCTGAAAACGAGCCAGGATGAGAACTGGTGCAAGTATATCCAACCTAGTACGTAGTGCCAAGTACAGCAGAGACCCGATCATCTGCTGGTACAACTGCACATCCATTGATGATTTGTCCTCCTCCATTGCTAGAGATGTGAAGAAGCACTCCACCATAGGGCTAGGTACTGGCTTAGCGTTCTGGAGACCAAATCGTCGAAGTATACTTTCAATATACAGCGACTGTCCCAGCTTGACACCAAGGAGTTGTCCGGCTGTACCTATCTTCCATGACAGCTCCACGCCAAGGTACAGAGTGATTCGGTTCTCAATGCGGAGGTCATAGAGTGTTTTGAGCTCCTCCAACACCGTAGTCCGTTGCTCTAGCGTTGGCGTGAACACCAGAATGTCGGTATGTAGGCATACATGCCATCTCCAACCTTTTGCTTGAATACGCACGGCGCTGGGTAGTTCCTCAAAACCCAACCTCTTCATGTCTGCTTTGAACTTGGTGTGCTATGCTAGATGAGCCTGTTTCAAACCGTACATAGCCTTGAGTAACTTATAGCACTTTGTGGTCAGACCAGGAACACCACGCGGCGACATCACCCACACGTCTTCTTTAAGCTCACCGTTGAGAAATGCAGTCTTAACATCTACTTGAGCCACATACATCTGAATACAAAGTGCGACGTACAGGAACATGCGGACCAGGCTAAATGGCACTACTGGCGCATATGTCTCCATGTAGTTCTGCCCGTATGTCTGGTGATTGCCACCAGCCACAACCCTAGCCTTGAATCTCTCAACTGATCCTTTGGCATCGCGCTTTACGTTTAGAATGACATGAGTAGGAAGAGGCTGAGAGGCAGGTGATTCATCCTCCTCCCAAGTGTTCTTCTCCTCCAGAGATGTCAGTTCTTCATCAATGGCACTTTCCAAAGGCTCTGCTCAGGTGGTGTGGCAGACAGTGCTTCGCCGAGAGTAGGTTCATCACTGGTAGTAATATCCATTTGTGACGTTGCACTACCGGCCATGTACCACCACTTAGCTGGTGCACGTCGTGTACGGCGAGGATAGCGTGGTTCTGGTTCAGATTCCGGTAAGACATCAGTGTCCGAAGTATGTTGACTAGCACTTGGGGCATGCTCACCACAATTGTCTGTGTCCAAATCGTCACCAGAAGTATGCTCGCTATCATCTGGATGATCGGTACCGCTTTCAATGCTCTGTGCCGTTGGTATAGGAGTGGATTCAATATGTTCCGTATCACTCTCAATGTCGAATGGGGTGTCCACAGAAACCATACTTACCACTCTCAGTATCGATTTCAGAGTGATCTGTGCATTCATAAGTATCATCTGATGCACCTTCATCACTCATAACATGTTCCAGAAATGGTGCCCCAGGGAACTTGGACTCGTCAAATGTCACATGCCGAGACTTTACAATGCGTGGAATCTCATCACTATCATTGACTAAAACATCATACACACCATGCTCAAGAGTCTGCCAAGTACACTCCCTCAAGTGCACGAGACTCGAACTTGGTATCCCGGTTTCATCTTAAGCACGAACGCAGCACACCCAAACACTTTGACATGCTTCAGGGATGGTTTTGAACCAGTCATCAAAAGGTAAGGGCTGCTTCCAGTTGCTGAGTGATAAACCTATTGCGAACATGTATGAAGTGCTTTAATGCGTATCGCCACAAGCACTCTGGGAGACTTGCCTGTATGAGCAAAGCTCGAGCAGCTTCCTCCATAGTGCGATTGATGCGCTCGGCTATTGCATTGTGTTTCCGGAGTATACGGAGGAGAGAAAGAAGTGTCTTGAAGATGTTGGCAGGGTTCAGCTGCAACGCAATATACTCTCTGGGCATTATCCGAGTGCACTTTCGCAATGGCCACTCCTCCAAGCTGCTGGAACTTGTGCTCAACTGCATCGAATACAACAGCAATTTCACTTTTATGGGTCATGAAGCCTAAGAGTGCATACCTTGAATGCTCGTCAAGGAAGGTAGTGGCATATTGAAAACCTTTGTGGGAATGAAGGTACAAGGGGTCCTAGTATTCGGAGTGTACCACCTCACCTACGGATGATGCTCAGTCGTATTTGCCAGGAACGGAAGTTTATGTGCCTTACCAAGCATACGCGGGCGGCATATCTCCTCCATTCCCGACATCTTCAGCATCCCTTCAGCATGTTTGTAAACTGACTGGAGGTCGCGCGTATTGATGTGGGCAAGTCGCCGATGCCATAGATTAGCAATCACTGGACTCCGATGTCTTCATGCAATGATCTCCACTAGTTGGTGACGAAGGATGGGGTTGGGTTGGTACCTTGCAATATCGGATCGGGTAAGGTGTAAAACCCCGAGCGCCGATCGCGATGGGCCACTACCGACTACAAACCCATTGTCCAAGGTGAGACGAAACTTCACTTGAGCGAAAGAAAGATTCAATGCCCTTGTCCGCCAAGCATCCTATGGACACCAAATTGTATTCCAGTTCTGGAACGAACAGGACATCAGTCAATCGTAGGTTTGCGTACTCAAATGGCAATACTATGTCCACCCCGCTGCGTTGCACATACTTCATTATTGTCGGCAAGCATGATGGTTCGAGTTTCTACATTGTGCAAAGACTCGGGAATAAACGCAGACACCGAATGGAAAAAGTGTGATGTAGCACCACTATCGGCATAGGTGTCCATATCACAACTGTCGGGAGGTACGATGGAAGACTTTTCCAGTGCCATACCACATACCTCAATCTTTGATGAACTACCAGCCGGTTTATTGCAAGACTTGGGACGCCCCAGATTTGCTCTTCGATTTGATGTTAAGCTTGTCCAGGATGCTTTTGGGTAAGTGATTATCTGGGTTATCGGGATTCACATGGCATCTGTCCTTTGCGTGACCATCACGATCACAGAATTCACAGTGATAAGTCCGGTTACTGGACACCACGTATGCTCTACCAGTTGTACTTGGCCGATCATCAGAGTCACTTCCATCCCTGACGTGAGTGTGACTGGAGTTTTGGGACACACGTGAACCACTAGAACCTTTGCTTCTGTTCTTTCTTTCGACTTCGCGTACGTCCTGAACTAGAAGAACTGACCAGACGAGCATTGTACTCATCGATCAAAGTGGTTGCCACATAGTCCCAAGTCAGTTCCGATATGTCCTTGGTACGGAGTGCAGCAGCCGTGGACTCCAACGAACTGTTCGGATCAATGGAAGCAAGTAGCATAGGTGCCTTGTGAGACTCCGGTATAGCAGCATCCTTGCCCATACGGTCTAACTGAGCGAACAATGCCGTGTATTGATCCACATAGCTGGACATGTTCTCACCGCTGTACGACATTCGGAACAATCGTGTCTGCACTGCAATTCTAGATACAGTCCTATTGGAGGCATAACGTCCATCGAAGAGTTGCAACATACGTGCAGGATCATCATCCACGTCCATGACTACGCGTAATGGAGCATCACCAAGAGCACAGATGATGATACCACAAGCCTTTTCTCGTTTCGCAATGATACGGGGAGTTGCTATTTCAGTGCCACTACCTGCGGTAGTTGTGTCTTGAGTTGAAATATCTGTGGTAGATTGAACCCCAGGGGGATTCGCGACATTCCAGACACCATTAATACGGCATGCAGCACGAAGACGGTGACGCCACAGCATATAATCCTCACCACGCTTACCATGGAAACGAGGAATTTTTCATTCCAGATGTGGATTCCATTTCAACTTCGGAGTCGGACATGGTTCCTACGGGACTAGAACCAAAGAAAAGCAACAAAAGCAACTATGTAGATGCCAAATGTATTGATATCGACGCAATGTATTGAAGCCGAAAGAGGGATTTCAAGGCTTCTGTTACACAAAGAACCAGAAAAACTGGAGCGGAGAAGAATATCAAACACTCAACAGCGAAAAACTTCAGCGGAGACCGTGTAACCAAGTCTACTACGCTTGTCGAGACGCGTCTCGTACGCGATCACAGGCAGAGTTCGGGTACTTAACGCCCGGAGTATACTCACAGGACGTACTGATACGAGCCTGGACAGAAATAAAACTTCTTAAGACGGGCGCACTGGCAGGAGATACTATCCCCGCTACCCTAGAGGTCCGAATCCTCTGGTCCCTGGTAACTCTCTCCAGGTGAGATGCGGTTTCTGCAACCAATCCTGCTCTGCGCACTTCAGAGCGAGGGGCTTTACAATCCGTACGAGACGTCCAAGGGAGGCTAGTAGCTGACGCGATAAGCTTTCACCAGTTAACCCCTTCTAGTCGCTTGCCGGAAAATAGCGCGGTCTTCCTTGTGCGCTGAAGCAAAAGTGTTGGCAGTAGTACCTGTGCTGTCACTGAAAACCAAATGTTCCGGGGAGCATGGGCTGTTTTTAGAGGGTACCTCTGCAAAAGCGCATATGCGCGTGTGCGCGAACCCAACGTGAAACTCGCTTCTGATTGGCTACTGCAAATGTACATATGCAACGTGGTGCGTACAAGTGGTATGGCATAACTGGGTCGGTTGGACACAACCACGTGTCCAGCTACTACAGTGGTCACAGTGTACGTTGTGTGCAGGGGATACTGGTGAAGTGGTTGACACCTGTTACAAGTGGTACAGCAGTGGTTGGTACAATGGTAAGGTGCGCATGCACTGTCAACAGGTTTACACATGCACGGGTATATTGATGACATGGCACTAACACCACAGGTTACGTGCCGACTTACCGTGACGTGTTGACTTACCGTGATGTGTTGGCATGTGCTGGCGTGTGTTGGAGTCGTGAATTTGTGCCTTGTCATGGTCATGTGTATGCACGTAACTATTACAGAACATTGGTGCGTTCGTGTGCGTTGGTGTAATGAGGTTGTGCTGAGCTGGCTATGTCATGTTAGATGATGATTGGTAGTATTGAGTGTCCCTGCTTAGTGGTTTAGGTTTTACTTGTAGTTGGTGTTCCCGCGCAATTCGAGTTTAGAGTGGTATAAAAGATGTGCCTGAAGGACCTCCAAGTAAATCCAAGCTAGAGCTGGCGAACTTCCCTTCCATCCCCTCAACTTCCTTTCAACTTTCAACAGGTTATGGGCCCAGCCCCGCTGACCGCTGCCCCTATCCTTTCCGTATCGTTCGTCTGTCGCCGCTCTCCCTCACCGCCGTTCATCCGTCTCGCTGTTGTTGCCTCTTTCGTCGTTGCGTCGGGTGTCTTGATCCCATTGTTGGTCGGTGCTGGTCATTCTCCTTGGGTTTGCGTTCCTCCCTGGGGGCGTTGTGGTGGTAGTGGTTTGACGTTTACTTGCTATCGTTGTTGAGTTGGGCCTCCGTTGTCGCCCGTGTTGTCGATCGCTATCTACTTGTGTGTGACACTCCCTCTATCTTGTGTTTTGGGATCCCCGAATCGTTTGTCGGGTCGTATCCGTGAGGTCGAGTCGGTCTAATTTCGAAGTCTGGGCTCCGTGATCGTGTGCTCAGCAGTTGTTTGTTTCTCGTGTTTCTTAATAATCATCTGGTGTCCAGTGCGACGAGCGGTTGATCCGGGTTACTTTGGGTGATTCCAGGTATCCGGGGACGTGAGCCTGGCGGCTTGAACCAAAGCGGGTGTACTGTCGAGCGGCTTCCCACCGGTCCATTTGGACAGATAACGGTGACGGTCGTTAAGACCTGGTAAGTTCAGCGGGTGCATCTGTGGACGGGGTGCCGTGGCGTACTGCGCTGGTGCGGGTGATTGAATTATTTGTTTTGATCCTGACTGCGTGTCGGGATTCTTGGGCTGTTGCGAAGGTATTCCATAACGAGCTTTTTGATCCGTGCATCTGACCCTTGGGCGTTTGTGCGGGGAGGCGACGTGGCGTAGGCTGACCTCCTTCTTAGGATCAGGCCGCGTGTGACCTTAAGTGGTTGCGCGTTAGCAGCGTACTTTGGTTGCCATAGTAGCTTCAGTTGCAAGGTCGCGCAAGTTCTTGCAAGAGGCCAGAGAGGGTTATACTTGGTGAAGGCATATCTTGGGTCATTAACCATCCTCTGGAAGCCTCGTAGAGAGCGACGCATCTTCTCCTTAGACGTAGGAGAGGGAAGACAGAAGAAGACGTCTTGTACCCGGAGCATCTCCGGGGGCCAGGGGTCCGACACCCTAGGGTAGCGGAGGTAGTTTCTCCCGTCAGTGCGCCCGAATTTGAAGTTTTGTTGTTGTTGTTGTCGTTGTTTTTGTTGTTATTGTTGTCGTTGTTGCCATTTTTGTACTACTTAAGTGCCGTAGGTCTTCCATCGCACCTGTGCTGTTTGTTTACATCTACCAAGCATGGATTCATTCGGTGGCATCAAGATTGAAAAGTTGGGCGAGGATAACTTCCATGTATGGAAGCAAAAGGTTGAGTTGCTGCTTGCACTCAAGGACCTCGATGACCATCTTGAATCAACCAGGCCTACGGACGATGACGAGTTGTCAGCATGGAAGAAGAAAGACGCCAAGGCCAGGGCTGTTATTGGTCTCAGCATCAGTGATGAGCATTTGGACCATGTGAGGGATACCGAGAATGCTGCGGAAATGTGGAAAGCCATTTGCGATGTGTTCCAGCGTAAAACGCTGCTCAACCGAATCAATGCAAGACGTGCCTTCTACACAGCCAAGATGCGAGATGATGAGAAAATGTTACACTTCATCAATCGTGTTCGTCATCTTGCATCGGATCTGAAGAGCATGGACGTAGTGGTTGAGGAGGAAGACATCGCTATGGCAATCCTATGTGGGCTACCAGACCGCTTCGAACACCTCATTGTCGCTATTGACACCACGATTGGTGATCGTAAACTCGATTTAGAGTTTGTGAAGAGTCGTTTGCTGCAAGAGGAACAGCGAATGAACGATCGTGCCAAGGATGAGTCCGGAAGTGACACGGCTTTGGTCGGTGCGCAGTCACGAAAGAAGTCCATGGTGTGCTACTACTGTGGTAAGAAGGGGCATATCCAGAGAAACTGTTTCAAGAGACAACGTGACGAAGCTAGCAAAGAGCAGAGTGCTGCCGCAAACCCAGCTGTGCAGACCAATCTCGGCAACGAGAAACGAGGATGTGACAGTGACTCTGACTTTGTTTGTCTCATTGCGACAGGTTCTGTGGAAGAAAGTATCAGTGACTGGATCATTGACTCTGGTGCCACCGCCCATATGACGTATGACGAGTCCATGTTTGACAGTTATAGCAAAAGAGAGTCTGCCGGTGTGAGTATCGGCAATGACTCGAAGCTGGAGTCTCTTGGTCATGGCAGTGTCCACCTCGATCTCGCTGTTGAAGGACGTAAGAGCAAGTGCCGGTTGGGTGAAGTAGTGCACGTACCGAATTTAAGGTATCATCTGCTGTCAGTATCTGCGATGTGTGACCTGGGTGCGCGAGTGGTGTTTGACAAAACCAAAGTATGTGTATACAAAGGCAACACCATGATCGCCCAGGGCCGTCGCATCAAAGGACTGTACTACCTATGTACCGCGATTGAAGTACCAGAAGACATGGACAACGCACTTGTGACTGACCTGTCACTATGGCATGATCGAATGGCTCATGTGAATGTGGATGGTATCAAACATATGGCTCGTAACGGTGTTGTGTCAGGGCTGAATGTGGACTTGAATCAATCGATGGATGTGTGTGACTCTTGTGTAGTGGGAAAATCTACACGTGCTCCAACTCCCAAGCAAGGGGGGGAACGGGCTTTGCACCCATTGGACCTAGTGCATTCGGACATTTGTGGTCCAATCCAAGTAGGATCCTTGGGAGGTTCACACTACTTCGTCACATTCATCGATGATCACTCCCGTTTTTGCTTCTTGTACATGCTCAAGACCAAGGATGAGGTGTTCCACGTGTTCGTGAAGTGGCTCAAGATGGTTCAAAATCAGAGTGACCGACATGTGAAAACCATTACCGCACGTGAGTCTGTGCTACATGCGTTACGCAGAGACAATGCTGGTGAATATGTGTCAAAGAAGTTTTCACAAGAGCTTGAACGTCACGGTATTGAACATCAGCGAACGGTGCCTTACAATCCACATCAGAATGGTCTGGCCGAACGGTTCAACCGAACACTCATGGACTTGGTGAGATCGATGCTGCATCACAAGAAACTGCCAAAGAGCTTCTGGGCTGAAGCATTGAACGTTGCAGTGTATGTGCGCAATCGAGTCACCTGCAAGGCCCTTCCGAGTGACGTGACACCACTCGAGATGTGGAGTGGATATGAACCTGACTTGAGCAATCTGCGTGTGTTCGGTAGCCGGTGCTGGTACAAAGTGGTGGACCACAAGCTGAAGAAGCTGGAGCAACGTGCCGTGGAGGCGATCTTTATTGGGTACACAACTGGATCGAACGGTTATAAACTGTGGGATGCGCAAAAGAAGAAGGTGGTTGTGTCGAGAGATGTGAGGTTTGACGAATGTAGTGGTTCAGATCAAGGTACTGACCACTTTGATGATGACGACTATGCTGAGATCGACATCTCGGACAAGCCGAAATCAAACATCACCTCCACCTCTACTACACCCACCGATGCTGCCCAAGTTGAACCTGCTGCACCAGATACTCCACCAGAAGAAGCTTCAGGCAGTGGCCACGATGAGCCCACAGCTGAGACAGAAGTTGAGCCAGACGTACCAGATCCACCACCTCTTCGGAGATCCACTCGTGAGCGTAGAGCGCCTACCTCGTGGTGGCGCGGCACTGCCCTACTCACTGCCAGTGATGACGTCCCATCCTCATACTCCGATGCGGTGTCACGTCCTGATTCAAAAGCGTGGACCAAGGCCATGAACAGTGAGTACGAGTCTCTGATGGAGCATGACACATGGGAGTTAGTGCCAAGGCCAGCTGACAGCAACGTGATATCATCCAAGTGGGTATTTGTGCAAAAATATGAGGCTGGCGACAACGATGAACCGACAGTGAGGTACAAGGCTCGTGTGGTGGCTCGAGGGTTTCTGCAGATCGAAGGTGTAGACTTCTCCGAGACGTATGCACCAGTGGTCAAATTCACATCCATTAGAATGATTCTGTCCATTGTAGCAGTGCAGGACTATCATCTGCACCAGATGGATGTGAAGACTGCATTCTTGAATGGCGACCTGGAAGAGACTGTGTACATGGAGCAGCCGGACGGATTCATCAAACCTGGGAACGAGGACTTGGTATGCCTTCTCAAGAAAGCCATCTATGGGCTACGACAGGCATCAAGGCAGTGGTTTGCAAAGATGTACTTGTTCCTCGTTGGTTGGATGGGTCTGAAGCCAAACGTCGCAGACGAGTGCGTCTACACCGGAGAGGTACTGGGAGCGCTTGTGATCATTGCTCTTTATGTGGACGACTTGCTCATTGCGAGTCCAAGTATGGAGACAATGAATCGCGTAAAGCGTGAACTATCAAAACGTTTTCAGATGAAGGATCTCAGTGAAGCGCGCATGGTACTTGGGTTCGAGATCCATCGTGATAGATCCAAAAGACAGCTGTACCTGACACAGTCTGCATACACGCGTAAGGTCTTAGAACGTTTTGGCATGTTGCAGTGCAAACCAATGGACACTCCCATGGACTCCGGTGCTGACCTCACTAAGGTAGAAGAGCCTCTGACGAACATCCCGTATCGCCAGGTGATCGGTTGTCTGATGTATCTCTCTGTTGGCACTCGACCGGACATCTCGTTTGCAGTGTCCAAGCTAGCCAAGTATGTCGAGAAACCTGGAGAGACTCATTGGAAAGCGGTCAAGCGTGTTCTGCGTTACCTCAATGGCACTCGCTCCCTCGGACTTACTTATGGCACCAGGACTGATACTCAGCTGTATGGATACGTAGACTCTGACTGGGCAGGTGATACATCCAACCGCAAGTCCACCAGTGGGTATGTGTTCATGATGTGCGGTGCTCCTGTGTCTTGGAGCTCGCGCCAACAGGAAGTAGTTGCATTGTCTAGCGCTGAGGCTGAGTATGTGAGTCTGTGCAGTGGGAAGAAGGAAGCGATCTGGCTGAGACGACTGTGGAGTGGCATTGGCAACGCAAGTGGACTACACGTGGATGAGTCAGTGACGCTAATGGTTGAGCCCACAACTGTGTACGTGGACAACCAAGGTTGCATCGACCTTGCTCGAAATGGAGTTGTGAACAAGCGTATTAAGCACATTGATATTCGCTTTCACTTCACCAGAGAGGCTCTACGCGACAAAGCCGTCCAGTTGCAGTACTGTTCCACGGAAGACATGGTTGCCGATATGCTGACGAAAGCGCTCGGTGGAGTTAAGCTGGCAAGGTTCCGCGGTGACTGTGGCTTGCTCCCCTTAGACCTTTGAAGTCAGTGACAGAGGGGGGGTGTTGGCAGTAGTACCTGTGCTGTCACTGAAAACCAAATGTTCCGGGGAGCATGGGCTGTTTTAGAGGGTACCTCTGCAAAAGCGCATATGCGCGTGTGCGCGAACCCAACGTGAAACTCGCTTCTGATTGGCTACTGCAAATGTACATATGCAACGTGGTGCGTACAAGTGGTATGGCATAACTGGGTCGGTTGGACACAACCACGTGTCCAGCTACTACAGTGGTCACAGTGTACGTTGTGTGCAGGGGATACTGGTGAAGTGGTTGACACCTGTTACAAGTGGTACAGCAGTGGTTGGTACAATGGTAAGGTGCGCATGCACTGTCAACAGGTTTACACATGCACGGGTATATTGATGACATGGCACTAACACCACAGGTTACGTGCCGACTTACCGTGACGTGTTGACTTACCGTGATGTGTTGGCATGTGCTGGCGTGTGTTGGAGTCGTGAATTTGTGCCTTGTCATGGTCATGTGTATGCACGTAACTATTACAGAACATTGGTGCGTTCGTGTGCGTTGGTGTAATGAGGTTGTGCTGAGCTGGCTATGTCATATTAGATGATGATTGGTAGTATTGAGTGTCCCTGCTTAGTGGTTTAGGTTTTACTTGTAGTTGGTGTTCCCGCGCAATTCGAGTTTAGAGTGGTATATAAGATGTGCCTGAAGGACCTCCAAGTAAATCCAAGCTAGAGCTGGCGAACTTCCCTTCCATCCCCTCAACTTCCTTTCAACTTTCAACACAAAGAAGCAGGGATCGGAACAGGCGCAGGTCGGCTTCCCAGAGAAGGTGTCTCTGAACGCTTTGCCTACTTTCACCACTGCCACTCGACTTCCACAAGATTCGCTCGCTCGCAACGCAACGCGTACCTGCGCGAAAGAAAAACCAGTCTTCGTAGAATCCAAAGAGATATTAGTAGAGGGCGACGTCTGCAAAAAGTCGACGCTCTGGGCCCATAACCTGTTGCAACGCACGCGGGTTATGAAAACAAAAGGGAAGAAACAACGGGAGGAAGAAGAAACAAGAAAATAAAACAAGGAAGGTTGTCAGCCTTAGTCGACCAGTTTACTCGACAGCAGGCAAAGCCAATCTACATATACCGCACACACTTCACCGTCGTCGCGGCAAGCGACGGCGGTGGTCGCATCATTACACTACACGTTATTCGTGTGTGCAGGTGTACACGAAAAGCACACACAATCTAGAGGGTCACAATTTCAAATAACTAAATCAATCAATGCGGCAAATCCATTGCCAGTCCCTTGATCTGGAACCAGCTCTAAAAAATCAACAATTACCATCCTGGCACTCCAACCCCTCCGCGCAGCCCGCAAACGCACATTGTCCCAAATCACCCAATACAGCTCCCATTCGCATCTTCGGCATTGCAGCACAACCGTCTACTGCGCGCACACTTGGACCAACCACATTGCTCCACTTGTGCATATCCGCAATCCAGTACCATACACTCCATAAAACTTGTACGGTATACAATGCATATAGCATTTTGCAGTAGCCAATCACATTGCCGTTTCACGTTGGGTTTGAGCAGAGGCGCATATGCGCTTTTGGAGCGAGGGGCTCCAAAAGTGCCCATTGTCCCCTGAAGGTTTGGTTTTGGACCAAGCTGACACCTTCTGTGGGGGTTGGCCAGGCACTCGACCACTTGTAGAGTTCAACACTTCACCACTCCTCCCCGAGTTCCTGTCCAAGACCAAGCAGTTTGAGAATTGCATTAACACTCATACGTCCTAATGGCTTGGTGAGTAAATCGGCATCATTCAGCTCACTTGGGACGTATTGAACACTAATCACATTGTCGCTTATGAGATCTCGGATAAAGTGAACCTTTACATCAATGTGCTTAGCACGACTAGAAGGACACCTTTCACCACCAGCCCACTCCAATGCGCACTGGTTGTCAGAGTGTAGAGGAACCAAAGGTTTCATGTCGAAGCCGCATTCCCGTAGCACACGAGCAACCCATACCACTTCCTGTGCAGCCAAAGTCAGAGCATAGTACTCCGCCTCGCCAGTGGATAGCGCAACTGACGCTTGTTTTCTACCACCATACCAGCAGGTTGCTGACCCAAGTTTAACGATATACCCGGACATCGACTTCCGACTCGTGGTATCTCCAGCGTAGTCAGAGTCCACAAAACCATGCAGATCTAGCGATCCAGGCCTGTAGCATAGCCCATGCTGTCGCGTTCCACACAGGTACCTGAGCACACGCTTCACTGCTTTGTGACACCAAGCGGTAGGAGCACTCTGAAAACGAGCCAGGATGAGAACTGGTGCAAGTATATCCAACCTAGTACGTAGTGCCAAGTACAGCAGAGACCCGATCATCTGCTGGTACAACTGCACATCCATTGGTGATTTGTCCTCCTCCATTGCTAGAGATGTGAAGAAGCACTCCACCATAGGGCTAGGTACTGGCTTAGCGTTCTGGAGACCAAATCGTCGAAGTATACTTTCAATATACAGCGACTGTCCCAGCTTGACACCAAGGAGTTGTCCGGCTGTACCTATCTTCCATGACAGCTCCACGCCAAGGTACAGAGTGATTCGGTTCTCAATGCGGAGCTCATAGAGTGTTTTGAGCTCCTCCAACACCGTAATCCGTTGCTCCAGCGTTGGCGTGAACACCAGAATGTCGTCCACATATACGAGTATGTAGGCATACATGCCATCTCCAACCTTTCGCTTGAATACGCACGATGCGCTGGGTAGTTCCTCAAAACCCAACCTCTTCATGTCTGCTTTGAACTTGGTGTGCCATGCTAGATGAGCCTGTTTCAAACCGTACATAGCCTTGAGTAACTTATAGCACTTTGTGGTCAGACCAGGAACACCACGCGGCGACATCACCCACAAGTCTTCTTTAAGCTCACCGTTGAGAAATGCAGTCTTAACATCTACTTGAGCCACATACATCTGAAGACAAAGTGCGACGTACAGGAACATGCGGACCAGGCTAAATGGCACTACTGGCGCATATGTCTCCATGTAGTTCTGCCCGTATGCCTGGTGATTGCCACCAGCCACAACCCTAGCCTTGAATCTCTCAACTGATCCTTTGGCATCGCGCTTTACGTTTAGAATGACATGAGTAGGAAGAGGCTGAGAGGCAGGTGATTCATCCTCCTCCCAAGTGTTCTTCTCCTCCAGAGATGTCAGTTCTTCATCAATGGCACTCTTCCAAAGGCTCTGCTCAGGTGGTGTGGCAGACAGTGCTTCGCCCAGAGTAGGTTCATCACTGGTAGTAATATCCATTTGTGACGTTGCACTACCGGCCATGTACCACCACTTAGCTGGTGCACGTCGTGTACGGCGAGGATAGCGTGGTTCTGGTTCAGATTCCGGTAAGACATCAGTGTCCGAAGTATGTTGACTAGCACTTGGGGCATGCTCACCACAATTGTCTGGGTCCAAATCATCACCAGAAGTATGCTCGCTATCATCTGGATGATCGGTACCGCTTTCAATGCTCTGTGCCGTTGGTATAGGAGTGGATTCAATATGTTCCGTATCACTCTCAATGTCGAATGGGGTGTCCACAGAAACCATACTACCACTCTCAGTATCGATTTCAGAGTGATCTGTGCATTCATAAGTATCATCTGATGCACCTTCATCACTCATAACCTGTTCCAGAAATGGTACCCCAGGGAACTTGGACTCGTCAAATGTCACATGCCGAGACTTTACAATGCTTGGAATCTCATCACTATCATTGACTAAAACATCATACACACCATGCTCAAGAGTCTGCAAGTACACTCCCTCAAGTGCACGAGACTCCAACTTGGTATCCGGTTTCATCTTTAGCACGAACGCAGCACACCCAAACACTTTGACATGCTTCAGGGATGGTTTTGAACCAGTCATCAAAAGGTAAGGGGTGCTTCCAGTTGCTGAGTGATAAACCCTATTGCGAACATGTATGACGTGCTTTAATGCGTATGGCCACAAGCACTCTGGGAGACTTGCCTGTATGAGCAAAGCTCGAGCAGCTTCCTCCATAGTGCGATTGATGCGCTCGGCTATTGCATTGTGTTCCGGAGTATACGGAGGAGAGAAAGAAGTGTCTTGAAGATTGTTGGCAGGGTTCAGCTGCAACGCAATATACTCCTGGGCATTATCCGAGTGCACTTTCGCAATGGCCAATCCTCCAAGCTGCTGGAACTTGTGCTCAACTGCATCGAATACAACAGCAATTTCACTTTTATGGGTCATGAAGCCTAAGAGTGCATACCTGGAATGCTCGTCAAGGAAGGTAGTGGCATATTGAAACCTTTGTGGGAATGAAGGTACAAGGGGTCCTAGTATATCGGAGTGTACCACCTCACCTACGGATGATGCTCGGTCGTATTTGCCAGGGAACGGAAGTTTATGTGCCTTACCAAGCATACGCGGGCGGCATATCTCCTCCATTCCCGACATCTTCAGCATCCCTTCAGCATGTTTGTAAACTGACTGGAGGTCGCGCGCATTGATGTGGGCAAGTCGCCGATGCCATAGATTAGCAATACTGGACTCCGATGTCTTCATGCAATGATCTCCACTAGTTGGTGACGAGGATGGGGTTGGGTTGGTACCTTGCAATATCGGATCGGGTAAGGTGTACAACCCCGAGCGTCGATCGCGATGGCCACTGCCGACTACAAACCCATTGTCCAAGGTGAGACGAACTTCACTTGAGCGAAAGAAAGATTCAATGCCCTTGTCCGCCAAGCATCCTATGGACACCAAATTGTATTCCAGTTCTGGAACGAACAGGACATCAGTCAATCGTAGGTTTGCGTACTCAAGTGGCAATACTATGTCGAGTTTCTACGTTGTGCAAAGACTCGGGAATAAACGCAGACACCGAATGGAAAAAGTGTGATGTAGCACCACTATCGGCATAGGTGTCCATATCACAACTGTGGGGAGGTACGATGGAAGACTTTTCCAGTGCCATACCACATACCTCAATCTTTGATGAACTACCAGCCGGTTTATTGCAAGACTTGGACGCCCCAGATTTGCTCTTCGATTTGATGTTAAGCTTGTCCAGGATGCTTTTGGGTAAGTGATTATCTGGGTTATCGGGATTCACATGGCATCTGTCCTTTGTGTGACCATCACGATCACAGAATTCACAGTGATAAGTCCGGTTACTGGACACCACGTATGCTCTACCAGTTGTACTTGGCCGATCATCAGAGTCACTTCCATCCCTGACGTGAGTGTGACTGGAGTTTTGGGACACACGTGAACCACTAGAACCTTTGCTTCTGTTCTTCTTTCGACTTCGCGTACGTCCTGAACTAGAAGAACTGACCAGACGAGCATTGTACTCATCGATCAAAGTGGTTGCCACATAGTCCCAAGTCAGTTCCGATATGTCCTTGGTACGGAGTGCAGCAGCCGTGGACTCCAACGAACTGTTCGGATCAATGGAAGCAAGTAGCATAGGTGCCTTGTGAGACTCCGGTATAGCAGCATCCTTGCCCATACGGTCTAACTGAGCGAACAATGCCGTGTATTGATCCACATAGCTGGACATGTTCTCACCACTGTACGACATTCGGAACAATCGTGTCTGCACTGCAATTCTAGATACAGTCCTATTGGAGGCATAACGTCCATCGAAGAGTTGCAACATACGTGCAGGATCATCATCCACGTCCATGACTACTCGTAATGGAGCATAACCAAGAGCACAGATGATGATACCACAAGCCTTTTCTCGTTTCGCAATGATACGGGGAGTTGCTATTTCAGTGCCACTACCTGCGGTAGTTGTGTCTTGAGTTGAAATATCTGTGGTAGATTGAACCCCAGGGGGATTCGCGACATTCCAGACACCATTAATACGGCATGCAGCACGGAGACGGTGACGCCACAGCATATAATCCTCACCACGCTTACCATGGAAACGAGGAATTTTCATTCCAGATGTGGATTCCGTTTCAGCTTCGGAGTCGGACATGGTTCCTACGGGACTAGAACCAAAGAAAAGCAACAAAAGCTACTATGTAGATGCCAAATGTATTGATATCCACGCAATGTATTGAAGCCGAAAGAGGGATTTCAAGGCTTCTGTTACACAAAGAACCAGAAAAACTGGAGCGGAGAAGAATCTCAAACACTCAACAGCGAAAACTTCAGCGGAGACCGTGTAACCAAGTCTACTACGCTTGTCGAGACGCGTCTCGTACGCGATCACAGGCAGAGTTCGGGTACTCAACGCCCGGAGTATACTCACAGGACGTACTGATACGAGCCTGGACAGAAATAAAACTTCTTAAGACGGGCGCACTGGCAGGAGATACTATCCCCGCTACCCTAGAGGTCCGAATCCTCTGGTCCCTGGTAACTCTCTCCAGGTGAGATGCGGTTTCTGCAACCAATCCTGATCTGCGCACTTCAGAGCGAGGGGCTTTACAATCCGTACGAGACGTCCAAGGGAGGCAAGTAGCTGACGCGATAAGCTTTCACCAGTTAACCCCTTCTAGTCGCTTGCCGGAAAATAGCGCGGTCTTCCTTGTGCGCTGAAGCAAAGAAGCAGGGATCGGAACAGGCGCAGGTCGGCTTACCAGAGAAGGTGTCTCTGAACGCTTTGCCTACTTTCACCACTGCCACTCGACTTCCACAAGATTCGCTCGCTCGCAACGCAACGCGTACCTGCGCGAAAGAAAAACCAGTCTTCGTAGAATCCAAAGAGATATTAGTAGAGCGCGACGTCTGCAAAAAGTCGACGCTCTGGGCCCATAACCTGTTGCAACGCACGCGGGTTATGAAAACAAAAGGGAAGAAACAACGGGAGGAAGAAGAAACAAGAAAATAAAACAAGGAAGGTTGTCAGCCTTAGTCGACCAGTTTACTCGACAGCAGGCAAAGCCAATCTACATATACCGCACACACTTCACCGTCGTCGCGGCAAGCGACGGCGGTGGTCGCATCATTACACTACACGTTATTCGTGTGTGCAGGTGTACACGAAAAGCACACACAATCTAGAGGGTCACAATTTCAAATAACTAAATCAATCAATGCGGCAAATCCATTGCCAGTCCCTTGATCTGGAACCAGCTCTAAAAAATCAACAATTACCATCCTGGCACTCCAA
Source organism: Gracilariopsis chorda (assembly GCA_003194525.1). NCBI lineage: Eukaryota > Rhodophyta > Florideophyceae > Gracilariales > Gracilariaceae > Gracilariopsis > Gracilariopsis chorda. The sequence goes on from NBIV01000227.1 coordinate 18,831, forward strand.
CCCCTCCGCGCAGCCCGCAAACGCACATTGTCCCAAATCACCCAATACAGCTCCCATTCGCATCTTCGGCATTGCAGCACAACCGTCCACTGCGCGCACAATTGGACCAACCACATTGCTCCACTTGTGCATATCCGCAATCCAGTACCATACACTCCATAACACTTGTACGGTATACAATGCATATAGCATTTTGCAGTAGCCAATCACATTGCCGTTTCACGTTGGGTTTGAGCAGAGGCGCACTGGTGAAGTGTGCGGAGTAAGGCAGGTCGAAAAAAATCGCACCTTGCACCTGGAGAGAGCATCCAGGGTCCAGGGTTTCAACCCTTAGGGTAGCAGAGGTAGTTTCTCCTGTCAGTGCGCCCACTTTTACGAAGTTTCATCTTTTATTTTGTTTCCCGAGTGCGCTTCAGAGCCACTTGTGAGTATACTCTGGGCGTTGAGGACCCGAGCTACGCCTGTGATTCGCATACGGGACTCGTCCCACTGAGCGTTTTGACTTTGTTACACGGTCTCCGCTGCCATCCTAGCTGTTGAGTGTCGACAAATCTCCTCTCCAGTATCTTTTGCTTAGTATGACATCAGCTACAATTCAGCGGCTGTACCGGGATCATTCTCTTCAATCCCAGCTGATCGTCGATTCAAGGCATTGAGTCCCTCACTCTGCTACATTTGTTTTATTAACTTTGGTATTTGAACTCCTTCTGGAACAATGTCTGACTCTGAAGTTGAGTCCGAAACCACCTCTGGTGTGAAAATCCCACGCTTCCATGGTAAAAGTGGTGAGGATTATACGTTATGTTGACGTCGTCTACGAGCTGCATGTCGCATCAAAGGAATCTGTAATGTCGTAATGTCAGGCTCGGAGGGGTCATACAGTGTTACCACGACGCAGGCATCGGTCTCAAGTGCTCTGCAGACCACTCCCCGTGTACTTGCCAAACGAGAAAGGGCATGCGCAATCATAATATGCGCACTTGGATATGCCCTTCTGCGTGTGGTTATAGACGTCGATGATTACCCTGGGCGTATGCTCCAACTTCTTGATGCGAGGTATGCGTCTAATAGGACAGTGTCAATTATTGCTGTACAGACCCAGCTATTCCGAATGTCGTATAATGGTCAGAATATGTCGGACTATGTTGACCAGTTTGCATCCCTATTCTCGCAGCTAGATCGAATAGGGAAGGATGCTGCCATTCCCGAATCCCACAAGGCGCCAATGCTGTTAGCCTCTATTGATCCCAACTGCTCATTGGATTCAACGGCTGCGCCACTTCGGACAAAGGACATCTCGGAATTGACATGGGACTACGTGGCCACTACCCTCATAGACGAATACAATGCTCGCCAAATTGATTCAGCCAGTTCTGGTCATAGTCGCAAACGCATGAAGAGCAGAAGTAAGGGCAGTAGCCGTTCATGTGGACACACCACATCGTCAAATGTTTACAACATTGATGCAAGTACATCAGATCCCAACTCATACAATGACTACAACGGGCGCACTTATGCTAATGAAGGCAAAAACAGTTGTTGATGTTGGCACATGGTCGAATGCCTGGAAGCCCTAGGACTTCATGGTAGACTACTTGGAAACAAAGTTGCATATAACGAAGGGGCATTTTTGAGCACCCCCGTTGCAAAAGCGCATATGCGCTTGTGCTCGAACCCAGAGTGAAACGGGCTTATGATTGGCTACTGCATTTGCCCATATGCATTACGTGGTTTACAAGTGGTATACACTGTATGGGTCGTAGGCATAGCATGGGCCACTTGGTATAATGTGAATGGACAACGTACATGAGATTCTGTGTGGCTACAATGGTTTACAGGGACATCACGTTGTGGAAGACGTGTGATTGTGTGTGCGAGCACGTGCACCGCACGCTATGGACTTAGGTTATCGATATGGATACAGTGTCATGTGAACTTGTGCATTGTCATGGTCATGATGACGCAAGTAAGTAATTATACAGGGCTGTGACCTGCTCGCATATTGTTGTCATGGTTGTTTCACTTACCGTGCTTCGTTGGCATGTGCTGGAATAAGGTTATGCATGGTTGCAGTGAACTTTCACCAGTTTGTGCAGCCCTTATTGTGTTATGTTTGAATATGATTGGTAGTACAGGCTGTCCGCACTTAGTGGTTAGGGCTTTTCTTGTAGCTGTAGTGCACTCTAGTGATGCTATATAAGTTGCAGATGTTGCATCTCCAAGTAAACCACCCCAAGGCTGACTACCTTCACTCTTGTTTTTACTTCTTTCTTTCGTTCTCATTTCAGTCGAATCCCAACATCATCTATCACCTTCATTTATCATCATCAGGTTATGGGCCCAGAGCGTCGACATATTGCAGACGTCGCTCTTATTTAACTTTCTTTTGTTTTTGCGTTGCGCATATTGTGGAGACCTAGTTGCAGAGGTGAAAGTAGGCAAAGCGTTCAATGACTTGTCTCTGGTAAACCGACCTGCGCCTGTTCCGATCCCTGTTTCTTTGGTCTCAGCGCAAAAAGATCGGGCTAATATACGGCAAGAGACCACCAGGGGTTAACTGGTGAAAGCATATCGCGCTTGTAAGTAACCTCCCTGGGACGTTTCGTACAGATTGAGCACTCTGCTCTTGAAGTGCTCAGAGTAGGGAAGGTCAAAGAAAATCGCACCTCACGCCTGGAGAGAGCATCCAGGGTCCAGGGGTTCAACCCTTAGGGTAGCGGAGGTAGATTCTCCTGTCAGTGCGCCCACTTTTACGAAGTTTCATCTTTTATTATGTTTTCCGAGTGCGCTTCAGAGCCACTTGTGAGTATACTCTGGGCGTCGAGGACCCGAACTCCGCCTGTGACTCGGGTACCGGACGCGTCTGGACGAGCGTTGAGACTTGTTCACACGGTCTCCGCTGGCACCCTTGCTATTGAGTGTTGAGATTACTCCATTGCAGTATTCATTACTTAGTGTGATCTCAGCCAAAAAGTTTGGCTGATCATCCGATTCAACACATTCCTTCTCTTGGAAATTGGTTTCCGAAAAGCATTGATTGTTGATATGAAATGATGTTGATAGATGATGTTGGGCTTCGGCTGAAATGAAAAGGAAAGAAAGAAAGAAAATAAAGAGTGAAGGTTGCCAGGCTTGGGGGCGAGTTTACTTGGTACTGCGACTTCGGAGTCTTATATAGCACCTCTAGTACGCACTACCACTACAAGATAAAACCCTACACCACTAAGTGGGGACACCCAATACTACCGATCATAATCAAACATAACACAATAAGGGTTGCACACACTGAGAACAGCTAAGTACAACCATGCATAACAACATTACAGCACATTGCAACTACGCTTACCAAGTGAACTAAGCAGCCAAGAATGCGCAACAAGTGACCCAGACATGCCAAAAAGGTGCCAGCATGTGACAGCACTGTGCAAACACTTACTTGCATCATCATCAATATGACAAAGCACAAATTCACATGCCACCGCATCCATGTGCATACCCTACGTGTGTTGCGTGCGTGGCACGTGCTTACTTGCACAACTGTACATATGCAACACCTGCATGTACCTGTTAACCAGATGTAGCCACACATATTCCTAAGGACCATGCCCATTCACCTTATGACAAGTGGCCGGTTCCATGCCCATGACCCATAGGATGCACAACACTTGTAACCAATGCATTGCATATGAGTATATGCAGTAGCCAATCATATGCCAGTTTCACGTTGGGTTTGAGAACACATGCATATGCGCTTTTGCAAAGCAGCTCTCAAAAACAGCCCTCGGTTATATGAAACTTTGTTTCCAAGTGCTGCACCATCATGTCCCAGGACTACCAGGCACTCGACCATGTGCTAACATCAACACTCCTCCTGGAGTTCCTGGGAAGCACCATGGTCCAGAGTCTGCAAGTACACTCCCTCAGGTGCATGAGACTCGAACGTGGTGTCTGGGTTCATTTGCAATATATATGCTGCGCATCCAAACGCTTTAGCATACTTCAATGACAGCTTACCACCACCCACCAAAAGGTATAGATTCAGACCTGTGGTAGAGTGGAGAGATCTATGGCATATACCAATATCATATTTCAATGCATACGGCCATAGGCATTCTTGCCAGTGTGCCTGAATCAGCATGGCTCTAGCAGCTTCTTCCATTCAGCGATTGATGCGCTCGGCAATGGCATTATGGTCTGGGGTGTAGGGAGGTGAGAATATCATTCCCTGCAGACCATTCCTGGTTGTTTCTTGGAGGGAAATGTACTCTTCGGCTTTGTTTGCATGCAAGTTCTGAATATACACATGCGCTCCTCCAACATTCTGATATAACACGTGCGCTCCTCCAACCTGCCGGAGATTTCGCCCAACATCAGGAAACACTGCACTAACACCATAGCTATGCGAAACGAAGTCGTTATGCTCAATTGAGTATGGCAGAGTGTACAAACGAGAGCACATGTCACGTTGCCCACATCCAATCTCTAACCCATCTTCGTGTATAACACAAACCTCATTCGCACAGAAAAAGGACTGAATGCCTTTATCGGCCATACGACCTACAGAAACCAAGTTGTAGCCAAGATCTGGGACTAGAAGTACATCTGTCAACCTGAGTTTAGCCTCCGAAAAAGGGAGTATTACATCCCCTTCTTGTATAGCAGAGACTGTAGTGTTGTCAGCGACCTTAATCGTCCTTTGCTGTATGTCAACCAATGTGTTCGGGACGAGCGCAGAAGCAAAAGTGAAGAAGTGGGATGTGGCACCACTGTCTGCGTAGGTGTCTCTGGAAGTAGACGCAGGGGGCACCACTGCAGACGTTTCAGCAGAAGTTGCAGCGATCTCAATCTTAGAATCCTTTCGTGATGACCTTCCGGAGGGCTTGAGTTTGTGACTGGAACTAGTTTTCAGTTCTCCAAGATAGCTTTAGGCAGGTGATTGTCTGGATTTTCAGGATTCATGTGACATCGGTCCTGCGTGTGACCATCTCTGTCACAGAAGGTGCAATGATAACTATTTTTGCCTGCAATAGCATAAGCGCGCCCGTTGTAGAAATTGTTTGAGTTGGGATCTGATGTACTTCCATCAATGTCGTAAATGTTTGACGATACGGTGTGTCCACTTGAACGGCTACTGCCCTTACTTCTGCTCTTCATACGTTTGCGACTATGACCAGAACCGGCTGAATCAATTTGGCGAGCATTGTATTCGTCTATGAGGGTAGTGGCCACGTAGTCCCATGTCAATTCCGAGATGTCCTTTGTCCGAAGTGGCGCAGCCGTTGAATCCAATGAGCAGTTGGGATCAATAGAGGCTAACAGCATTGGCGCCTTGTGGGATTCGGGAATGGCAGCATCCTTCCCTATTCGATCTAGCTGCGAGAATAGGGATGCAAACTGGTCAACATAGTCCGACATATTCTGACCATTATACGACATTCGGAATAGCTGGGTCTGTACAGCAATACGTGACACTGTCCTATTAGACGCATACCTCGCATCAAGAAGTTGGAGCATACGCCCAGGGTAATCATCGACGTCTATAACCACACGCAGAAGGGCATCTCCAAGTGCGCATATTATGATTGTGCATGCCTTTTCGCGTTTGGCAAGTACATGGGGAGTGGTCTGCAGAGCACTTGAGACCGATGCCTGCGTCGTGGTAACACTGTATGACCCCTCCGAGCCTGACATTACGACATTACAGATTCCTTTGATGCGACATGCAGCTCGTAGACGACGTCAACATAACGTATAATCCTCACCACTTTTACCATGGAAGCGTGGGATTTTCACACCAGAGGTGGTTTCGGACTCAACTTCAGAGTCAGACATTGTTCCAGAAGGAGTTCAAATACCAAAGTAAATAAAACAAATGTAGCAGAGTGAGGGACTCAATGCCATTAATCGACGATCAGCTGGGATTGAAGAGAATGATCCCGGTACAGCCACTGAATTGTAGCTGATGTCATACTAAGAAAAAGATACTGGAGAGGAGATTTGTCGACACTCAACAGCTAGGATGGCATCGGAGACCGTGTAAGAAAGTCAAAATGCTCAGTAGGACGAGTCCCGTATGCGAATCACAGGCGGAGTTTGGGTCCTCGACGCCCAGAGTATACTCACAAGTGACTCTGAAGCGCACTCGGAAAAGAAAAGAAAAGATGAAATTTCGTTAAAGTGGGCGCACTGACAGGAGAAACTACCTCTGCTACCCTAAGGGTTGAAACCCTGCACCCTGGATGCTCTCTCCAGGTGCCAGGTGCGGTTTTCTTCGACCTGCCCTACTCCGCGCACTTCACGAGTAGGGTGCTCAATCCGTACGAAACGTCCCAGGGAGGTTACTAACAAACGCAATATGCTTTCACCAGTTAATCCCTGCTGGTTCCTTGCGGGATATCAGTTCGATCTTACGCGCGCACGCAAAAATAAAAGATGTTCAAACGGAAAGACGTCTAAAAATATCGACGCTCTGGGCCCATAACCTGTTGATATGAAATGATGGGGATACATGATGTTGGGCTTCGGCGGAAATGAAAAGGAAAGAAAGAAAGAAAATAAAGAGTGAAGGTTGCCAGGCTTAAGGGCTAGTTTACTTGGTAGTGCGACTTCGGAGTCTTATATAGCACCTGTAGTTCGCACTACCACTACAAGAACATCCTATTACACTAAGTGGGGACACCCAATACTACCAATCATAATCAAACATAACACAATAAGGGTTGCACACACTGAGAACAGCTAAGTACAACCATGCATAACAACATTACAGCACATTGCAACTACGCACACCAAGTGAACTAAGCAGCCAAGAATGCGCAACAAGTGACCCAGACATGCCAAAAAGGTGCCAGCATGTGACAGCACTGTGTAAACACTTACTTGCATCATCATCATTATGACAAAGCACAAATTCACATGCCACCGCATCCATGTGCATACCCTACGTGTGTTGCGTGCGTGGCACGTGCTTACTTGCACAACTGCACATATGCAACACCTGCATGTACCTGTTAACCAGATGTAGCGACACATATTCCTAAGTACCATGCCCATTCACCTTATGCCAAGTGGCCGGTTCCATGCCCATGACCCATAGGATGCACAACACTTGTAACCAATGCATTGCATATGAGTATATGCAGTAGCCAATCATATGCCCGTTTCATGTTGGGTTTCAGAACACACGCATATGCGCTTTCGCAAAGCAGCTCTCAAAAACAGCCCTCGGTTATATGAAACTTTGTTTCCAAGTGCTGCACCATGATGTCCCAGGGCTACGAGGCACTCGACCATGTGTTAACATCAACATTGAGTCCCTCACTCTGCTTCGAAACATATATTCAATTGTGTTTCAGCTCCTTCTGGAACTATGTCTGACTCTGAAGTTGAGACTGAAACTAATTCCGGTGTGAAAATCCCACGCTTTCATGGTAAGCGTGGTGAGGATTATACATTATGGCGACATCGACTTCGTGCAGCGTGTCGCAGTAAAGGTGTCTGGAATGTAGTCGCGTCAACTCTGGATGAGTCATTGAATGCTACATTGACTCAAGATTCAACTTCCAGTGCTGTTACGAGCAGTTCCCAACTCATGGCAAAACGCGAAAAGGCATGTGCAATCATCATTTGTGCACTTGAAGATGCGCCCCTACGCGTTGTCATGGATGTGGACGATGATCCTGGCCGGATGCTGAAACTATTAGATGCACGTTATGCATCCAATCGGACGGTATCTCGTATCGCTGTACAGACTCAACTGTTCCGAATGTCGTATAATGGCCAAAATATGTCGGAATAAGTGGAGCAGCTTGCCACGTTATTCTCACAATTGAACCGAATGGGGAAGGACGCTGCCATTCCGGAGTCACATAAGGCTCCAATGCTGTTGGATTCTATTAACCCCAACTGCTCACTAGAGTCAACTGCTGCGGCACTTAGGGCTAAGGGGATCTCGTAGCTAACGTGGGAATATGTGGCAACTACTTTGATTGGCGAGTACAGCGCTCGTCTACTTGGTTCTGCCAGTTCCAATCGTGGTCGTAACCGCAAAAAGAGCCGAGGTAAGGGGGTAAGGGCAATGGTCGTCAATTTGGACGCAACAAAATGTCAAATGGGGACGAAAATGATGGTAACGCATCAGATTCCAACTCCAATTTCGAGTCAAATGGGCGTGCGTATGCTGTGGCCAGTAAAAACGGTTATCATTGCACCTTTTGCGACCACGACGGCCATACGCAGGACCGATGCCACATGAACCCTGACAATCCGGAGAACCGTTTACCGAAAGTCATCTTGGACCAACTCAAAGCCAGTTCTGCTGACAAGTCCAAACCCTCTGAGAAAGCCCCAAGAAGAGGATCCAAAATCGAGATCGCCGGAATGGGTGTCGAGAAGTCTACGGTGCTCCCATCTGCGTGTAATAAATTGAAAACATATGCGGACAGCGGAGCCACCTCCCATTTCTTATGTTCCCCATCTGCGTTTGTACCCAACACATTGGTTGATGTATCCCAGAGGTTTATTGAGCTTGCTGATAACACCACAGTAACTGCCACTCAACAAGGAGATGTTTCACTGCTCCTCGTCGAGGCTAATCTGCGATTGACAGATGTACTGCTCGTACCAGATCTTGGATACAACTTGGTGTCTGTTGGTCGTATGACCGATAAAGGCATTCAATCCATGTTCAGTGCAACTGAGGTTTGCCTTACACATGAAGAAGGTTTTGAAATTGGATGTGGTCAACGAGACCTAAGCTCTAGGTTGTACACGTTGCCACGTCCAATCGAGCATACCGGTCACACAACGCTCCTATCTGCCAAAGACTTCGACCTCACAAAGCTGTGGCACCGCCGACTTGCACATATGAAACCACAAGACGTTCAAAAGGTACACGAGCAAGTCGATGGAGTCCCAAAGCTAAAGCAGATGGAGGAGGTATGTCGGCCGTGTCGACTGGGCAAGGCGCATAAACTTCCATTTTTGGGAAAGTTTAAACGAGCAAAAGAGGTTGGACACATTGTGCACTCGGACATCCTTGGTCCTTTGCTCCCATTGTTTCCTGATCATTTTCAATATGCGTCTGCCTTCATCGATGAACGGTCCCGGTATGCTCTGCTTGGCTTCATGTTGCATAGATCTGAGATCGGTGATGTCTTTGTGGGGATAAGGCAGAAGCTCCAGCAGCTTGGAGGAGGGAATGTGCTCGTTCAGAATTTGCACTCGGACAATGCAGAAGAGTACATTGCACTACAAGAAAATCCTGCCAATGATCTGCAGGGAGCGTCGTTCTCACCTCTTTAGAACACGGATCATAACGCCATTGCCGAGCGCATCAACCGCATTATGGAAGAAGTGGCTCGAGGTTTGCTGATTCAGGCCAACTTTCCAGAATGTTTATGGCCGTATGCATCAAAGTACGTTATATATGTTCGCAATAGAGTTCCCCGCTCTACCATCGGCTTGACTTCGTACCTATTAGTGACTGGTAATAAGCCGTCGTTGAAGTACGTTAGATCGTTTGGATGCGCAGCGTATGTGTTGAAAATGAAGCTAGACACTAAGTTCGAGTCTAGTGCACTTGAAGGAGTGTACTTGCAGACTCTAGAACATGGTTTTTACGAGGTTCTGATAACTGATGACTGTGAGATTCCGCGAATTGTGAGGTCCTGGCATGTCACGTTTGATGAATCCACATTCCCTGGGGCACCATATCTCACAAATAACATGGATGACGAAAGTGCATCAGACATCGACTATAGTAGCGATGGGTACGACAGCCGTAGTGAAAGCTCAGATGAGTTCTCACTTGATAGTGTCGAAGAACTTCAGTCTGTCCCAGAACCTGGTACAACAGATGCACCGGATCATCCACCAGAAACTGTAAATGATGTTGAAATACCAGTTTTAGACCCTGCTGCTAGTGACACTGGTGATGGCGAGAAAGGGAGGAAGAAGAAACAACAAAGTAAAAAAAGGAAGGTTGTCAGCCTTACTCGACCAGTTAACTCGACAGCAGGCAAGGCCAATCTACATATACCCTACCGCACACCTTTCACCGTCGTCGCAGCAAGCGACGGCGGTGGTTGCACCATTACACTACACGTTATTCGTGTGTGCAGGTGTACACAAAAAGCGCGCACAATCTAGAGGGTCACAATTTAAAATAAATAAATCAATCAATGCAGCAAATTCATTGCCAGCCCCTTGATCTGGAACCAGCTCTAAAAATCAACAATTACGATCCTGGCACTCCAACCACTTCGCGCAGCCCACAGACGCACATTGTCCCAAATCTCCCAATACCGCTCCCATTCGCATCTTCGGCATTGTAGCACAATCGTCTACTGCGCGCACACTTGGACCAACCACATTGCTCCACTTGTGCATATCCGTAATTCAGTACCATACACTCCATAACACTTGTACGGTATACAATGCATATACCATTTTGCAGCAGCCAATCACATTGCCGTTTCACGTTGGATTTGAGCAGAGGCGCATATGCGCTTTTAGAGCGAGGGGTTCCAAAAGTGCCCATCGTCCCCTGACGGTTTGGTTTTGGACCAAGCTGAGACCTTCTGGGGTGGTTGGTCAGGCACTCGACCACTTCTAGACTTGAATACTCCTCCTCGAGTTCCTGTCCAACACCAAGCAGTTTGAGAATTGCATTATCACTCATACGTCCCAATGGCTTGGTGAGTAAATCGGCATCGTTCAGCTCACTTGGGACGTATTTAACACTGATCACATTGTCTCTTATGAGATCTCGGATAAAGTGAACCTTTACATCAATGTGCTTAGCACGACTAGAAGGACACCTTTCACCACCAGCCCACTCCAATGCGCACTGATTCTCAGAGTGTAGAGGAACCAAAGTTTGCAAATCGAAGCCGCATTCCCGTAGCACAGGAGCAACCCATACCACTTCCTGTGCAGCCAACGTCAGAGCATATTACTCCGCCTCGCCAGTTGATAGTGCAACTGACGCTTGTTTTCTACCACCATACCAGCAGGTTGCGGACCCAAGTTGAACGATATACCCGGACATCGACTTCCGATTCGTAGTGTCTCCAGCGTAGTCAAAGTCCACAAAACCATGCAGATCTAGCGATCCAGGCCTGTAGCATAGCCCATGCTGTTGCGTTCCACACAGGTACTTGAGAACACGCTTCACAGATGTGTGACACCATGCGGTAGGAGCACTCTGAAAACGAGCCAGGATGAGAACTGCAGTAAGTATATCCACCCTAGTACGTAGTGCCAAGTACAGCAGAGACCTAATCATCTGCTGGTACAACTGCACATCCATTGGTGATTTGTCCTCCTCCGTTGCTGGAGATGTGAAGAAGCACTCCAAAATAGGGCTAGCTACTGGCTTAGCGTTCTGGAGACCAAATAGTCGAAGTATACTTTCAATATACAGCGACTGTCCCAGCTTGACACCAAGGAGTTGTCCGGCTGTACCTATCTTCCATGAAAGCTCCACGCCAAGGTACAGAGTGATTCGGTTCTCAATGCGAAGGTCATAGAGTGCTTTGAGCTCCTCCAACACCGTAGTCCGTTGCTCAAGCGTTAGCGTGAACACCAGAATGTCGTCCACGTATACGAGTATGTAGGCGTACATGCCATCTCTAACCTTTCGCTTGAATACGCACGGTGTGCTGGGTAGTTCCTCAAAACCCAACCTCTTCATGTCTGCTTTGAACTTGGTGTGGCATGCTAGATGAGCCTGTTTCAAACCGTACATAGCCTTGAGTAACTTATAGCACTTTGCGGTCAGACCAAGAACACCACGCGGCGACATCACCCACACGTCTTCTTTAAGCTCACCGTTGAGAAATGCAGTCTTAACATCTACTTCAGCCACATAGATGTGAAGACAAAGTGCAACGTACAGGAACATGCGGACCAGACTAAATAGCACCACTGGCGCATATGTCTCCATGTAGTTCTCCCCGTATGTCTGGTGATTGCCACTAGCCACAACCCTAGCCTTGAATCTATCAACCGATCCTTTGGCATCGCGCTTGGCGTTTGAAATGACATGAGTAGGAAGAGGCTGAGATACAGGTGATTCATCCTCCTCCCAAGTGTTCTTCTCCTCCAGAGATGTCAGTTCTTCATCAATGGCATTCTTCCAAACGCTCTGCTCAAGTGGTGTGGCAGACAGTGCTTCGCAGAGAGTAGGTTCATCACTGGTAGTAATATCCATTTGTGACGTTGCACTACCGGCCATGTACCACCACTTAGCTGGTGCACGTCGTGTACGGCGAGGATAGCGTGGTTCTGGTTCAGATTCCGGTAAGACATCAGTGTCCGAAGTATATTGACTAACACTTGGGGCATGCTTACCACCATTTTCTGGGTCTGAATCGTCATCATAAGTATGCTCACTATCATCTGGATGATCGGTACCGCTTTCAGTGCTCTGTACCATTGGTATAGGAGTGGATTCAATATGCTCCCTGTCACTCTCACTGTCGAATGGATTGTCCACAGAAACCATACTACCACTCTCAGTATCAATTTCAGAGTGATCTGCGCATTCATAAGTATCATCTGGTGCACCTTCATCACTCATAACATGTTCCAGAAATGGTGGCCCGGGAACTTGGACTCGTCAAATGTCACATGCCGAGACTTTACAATGCCCGGAATCTCATCACTATCATTGACTAAAACATCATACACACCATGCTCAAGAGTCCGCAAGTACACTCCCTCAAGTGCACAAGACTCGATCTTGGTATCCGGTTTCATCCTAAGCACGAACGCAGCACACCCAAACACTTTGACATGCTTCAGGGATGGTTTTGAACCAGTCATCAAAAGGTAAGGGCTGCTTCCAGTTGCTGCGTGACAAACCCTATTGCGAAGATGTATGACGTGCTTTAATGCATATGGCCACAAGCACTCTGGTAGACTTGCCTGTATGAGCAAAGCTCGAGCAGCTTTCTCCATAGTGCGATTGATGCGCTCCCCTATTGCATTGTGTTCCAGATGATACGGAGGAGAGAAAGAAGTGTCTTGAAGATTGGTGGCAGGGTTCAGCTGCAACGCAATGTACTCTTCGGCATTATACGAGTGCACTTTCGCAATTGCCACTCCTCCAAGCTGCTGGAACTTGTGCTCAACTGCATCGAATTCAACAGCAATTTCACTTTTATGGTTCATGAAGCCTAAGAGTGCATGCCTTGAATGCTCGTCAAGGAAGGTAGAGGCATATTGAAATCTTTGTGGGAATGATGGTACAAGAGGTCCTAGTATGTCGGAGTGTACCACCTCACCTACTGCTGATGCTCGGTCGTATTTGCCAGGGAACGGAAGTTTATGCGCCTTACCAAGCATACGCGGGCGGCATATCTCCTCCATTCCCGACATCTTCAGCATCCCTTCAGCATGTTTGTAAACTGACTGGAGGTCGCGCGCATTGATGTGGGCAAGTCGCCGATGCCATAGATTAGCAATACTGGACTCCGATGTCTTCATGCAATGATCTCCACTAGTTGGTGACGAGGATGGGGTTGGGTTGGTACCTTGCAATATCGGATTGGGTAAGGTGTACAACCCCGAGCGTCGATCGCAATGGCCACTGCCGACTACAAACCCATTGTCCAAGGTGAGACGAACTTCACTTGAGCGAAAGAAAGATTCAATGCCCTTGTCCGCCAAGCATCCTATGGACACCAAATTGTATTCCAGTTCTGGAACGAACAGGACATCAGTCAATCGTAGGTTTGCGTACTCAAATGGCAATACTATGTCACCCCGCTGCGTTGCATATACTTCAGTATTGTCGGCAAGCATGATGGTTCGAGTTTCTACGTTGTGCAAAGACTCGGGAATAAACGCAGACACCGAATGGAAAAAGTGTGATGTAGCACCACTATCGCCATAGGTGTCCATATTGCAACTGTCAGGAGGTACGATGGAAGACTTTTCCAGTGCCGTACCACATAACTCAATCTTTGATGAACTACCAACCGGCTCATTGCAAGACTTGGAGGCCCCAGATTTGCTCTTTGATTTGATGTTAAGCTTGTCCCGGATGCTTTTGGGTAAGTGATTATCTGGGTTATCGGGATTCACATGGCCTCTGTCCTTTGTGTGACGATCACCATCACAGAATTAACAGTGATAAGTCCGGTTAATAGACACCATTTATGCTCTACCAGCTGTACTTGGCCGATCATCAGAGTCACTTCCGTCCCTGATGTGCGTGTGACTAGAGTTTTGGGACACACGTGAACCACCAGAACCTTTGCTTCTGTTCTTTTTTCGACTTTGCGTACGTCCAGAACTAGAAGAACGGACCAGACGAGCATTGTACTCATCTATCAAAGTGGTTGCAACATATTCCCAAGTGAGTTCCGATATGTCCTTGGTACGTAGTGCAGCAGCCATGGACTCCAACGAACTGTTCGGATCAATGGAAGCAAGTAGCATAGGTGCCTTGTGAGACTCCGGTATAGCAGAATCCTTGCCCATACGGTCTAACTGAGCAAACAATGCCGTGTATTGATCCACATAGCTGGACATGTTCTCACCGCTGTACGACATTCGGAACAATCGTGTCTGCACTGCAATCCTAGATAAAGTCCTATTGGAGGCATAAAGTCCATCCAAGAGTTGCAACATACGTGCAGGATCATCATCCACGTCCATGACTACGCGTAATGGAGCATCACCAAGGGCACAGATAATGATACCACAAGCCTTTTCTCGTTTCGCAAGGATACGGGAAGTGGCTATTTCAGTGCCACTACCTGCAGTAGTTGTGTCTTTAGTTGAAATATCTGTGGTAGATTGAACCCCAGAGGGATTCGTGACATTCCAGACACCATTAATACGGCATGCAGCACGAAGACGGTGACGCCACAGCATATGATCATCACCACGCTTACCATGGAAACGAAAAAATTTCATTCCAGAGGTGGATTCCATTTCAACTTCGGAGTCCGACATGGTTCCTACGGGACTAGAACCAAAGAAAAGCAACAAAAGCAACTATGCAGATGCCAAATGTAGTGATATCCACACAATGTAGTGAAGCCGAAGGGGAGATTTCAAGGCTTCTGTTACACAAAGAACCAGAAAAACTGGACCGGAGAAGAATCTCAAACACTCAACAGCGAAAACTTCAGCGGAGACCTTGTAACCAAGTCTACTACGCTTGTCGAGACGCGTCTCGTACGCGATCACAGGCGGAGTTCGGGTACTCAACGCCCGGAGTATACTCACAGGACGTACTGATACGAGCCTGGACACAAATAAAACTTTTTAAGACGGGCGCACTGGCAGTAGATACTATCCCCGCTACGCTAGACGTCCGACTCCTCTGGTCCCTGGTAACTCTCTCCAGGTGAGATGCGGTTTCTGCGACCAATCCTGCTCTGCGCACTTCAGAGCAAGGGGCTTTACAATCCGTACGAGGCGTCCAAGGGAGGCTAGTAGCTGACGCAATAAGCTTTCATCAGTTAACCCCTTCTAGTCGCTTGCCGGAAAATAGCGCGGTCTTCCTTGTGCGCTGGAGCAAAGAAGCCGGGATCGGAATAGGCGCAGGTCGGTTTACCAGAGACGAGTCCCTGTATGCTTTGCCTACTTTCACCACTGCCACTCGACTTCCACAAGATTCGCTCGCTCGCAACGCAACACGTACCTGCGCGAAAGAAAAACCAGTCTTCGTAGAATCCAAGCAGATAGTAGAAGAGCACGACGTCTGCAAAAAGTCGACGCTCTGGCCCCATAACCTGTCGCAACGTACGCAAGTTATGAAAAAAAAGGGAAGAGAGAAAGGGAGGAAGAAGAAACAAGAAAGTAAAACAGCGAATGATGTCAGCCTTAGTCGACCAGTTTACTCTACAGCAGGCAAAACCAATCTACATATACCCTACGGCACACACTTCACCGTCGTCGCAGCAAGCGACAGTGGTGGTTGCACCATTACACTACACGTTATTCGTGTGTGCACGTGTACACGAAAAGCGCGCACAATCTACAGGGTTACAATTTCAAATAACTAAATCAATCTATGCAGCAAATCCATTGCCAGTCCCTTGATCTGGAAGCAGCTCTAAAAAATTAACAATTTCCATCCTGGCACTCCAAACCCGTAGCGCAGCCCACAAACGCACATTGTCCCAAATCTCCCTATACAGCTCCCATTCGCATCTTCGGCAGCACAACCGTCTACTGCGCGCACACTTGGACCAAACACATTGCTCCACTTGTTTATATCCGGAATCCAGTACCATACACTCCATAACACTTGTACGTTATACAATGCATCTAGCAATTTGCAGTAGCCAATCACATTGCCGTTTCACGTTGGGTTTGAGCAGAAGCGCATATGCGCTTTTTTAGCGAGGGGGTCCAAAAGTGCCCATCGTCCCCTGAAGGTTTGGTTTTGGACCAAGCTGAGACCTTCTGGGGGGATTGGCCAGGCACTTGACCAGTTCTAGATCTCAAAAGAAAACTCTACACCACTAAGTGGGGACACCCAATACTCCCAATTATAATCAAACATAACACAGTAAGGGTTGCACACACTGATTACAGCTAATTACAACCATACATAACATCATAACAACACATTGCAACAACGCACACCAAGTGAACCAAGCAGCCAACAATGTGCAACAAGTGAACCAGACATGCCAACAATGTGCCAGCATGTGACAGCACTGTGTAAACACTTACTTGCATCATCATCATTATGACAAAGCACAAATTCACATGCCACCGCATCCATGTGCATACCCTAGGTGTGTTGCGTGCATGGCACGTGCTTACTTGCACAACTGCACATATGCAACACCTGCATGTACCTGTAAACCAGATGTAGCCCCACATATTCCTAAGGACCATTCCCATTCACCTTATGCCAAGTGGCCGGTTCCGTGCCCATGGCCCATACCATGCACAAAACTTGTAACCAATGCATTGCATATGAGTATATGCAGCAGCCAATCATATGCCCGTTACAAGTTGGGTTTCAGAACACACGCATATGCGCTTTTGCAAAGCAGCTCTCAAGAACAGCCCTCCGTTATATGAAACTTTGCTTCCAAGTGCTGCACCATGATGTCCCAGGACAGCCAAGCACTCGACCATGTGCTAATATCAACAACTGGTGCATACGTCTCTAAGTAGTCCTCACCCTAAGTCAGGTGGTTGCCTCCAGCCACTATTCGAGCTCGAAATCGGTCAACGGAGTCGTCTGCATCACGTTTCACCTTCAGTATGACATGCGTTGGTAGGGGCTGGGACTTTGGTCAGTCATCCACAACCCATGTAGCCTTGTCTTCTAAAGATGTCAACTCGGCATCAATAGGATGCAGACATTTCTAAACTCTTGTTTGTATACTTGCCGGCATTGCCGTGTCATCGTGAACTTGCTTGTCAGGGGTTGCCCGTGAGACGGGATATTTTCCTCCAGGGGTGATCCAGGATGCAACGTGCCGGCTTTGCTCGGAGGATGTGGCGCAGATTGCGGAAAAGTATCCCTCAAGAGGGTGTCTTCGTGGAAAGGTTGTCGCCTACCGCGGTAATTGGGTCGTACTGCTAGTTTGCAGGGGTCCTCTGTCCCATGTTGGCAGTAGTCCGGTCGAAATGTGAGCTTGCAGGCATCTTGCCGCTTTGGCGGAGTTGCGGAGGTCATTTCCTGGTGGGGCTTTCCGCCTCGCGCGATGATTGGTGCGGTGCGCACAATCTCCGTGCGATCACGTGACTCCCATGACATGCGGTTCTGAACCGCCTCCTTGCACTCCGCCTCCATTGGCATGCGCTTTACACTGTTCGGCTACGCCGTGCACTGCTGTGTTGGCACCCTGTATCTGGCGGTTACTTCCAGTCCTCCGGTGTGTTGCATCAAAATCCCTGATGCGGCGTGTACAGCTGGTGCCGTGGACACCCTGTCCTGGGACTCTGCCTCTAATTGAGGTGTGATGTCTTCCTCAAGATTTGCATCATCCGGGACGACCGGTTTAACCCTGGTGACGAAGCCAGATTTTTCCGAGACGCTCGGTATACTAGCGCGATTGCGCGGAGACTTCAGCACGTCGATGTCCGAAGTTCGGACAACATTCCCGTTATGAACGGTTCTCAAGTCCGGTGCTATAGGGCCAGGGACTTGAGTTGCAAGAGGTGCATTCCTGCCTCCCTCCCTCAAGAGGGTCTCTTCACTTTCCAGCGTTGCTGGTTTTCCAACGCGTGCGTTGCCCGCTACCAGTGGTGCAGATGGTGCTGAGGAATCTGTCTTGGCGGGAAACTACGGCGACAACGGTTCTGCGACTACACCCTGGTGAGAGGTGTGCGAAACGATACCGCTATCCTGATACAGGGAATTGCCCTGGTTCAGCTGTACAGACTGCGATTTCGGTCCACTCTCCTGTATCATACTGTGTAACTATGTCGGTCCGGAACCCTGGTTGGGGGTTTGCGAGGCTTCATCGAACTTCCGTGGTCCACGGCTCAATTCCCGTTGCAACGGTAATAAATTTCCATCGTACCGATGGGTTTCTGGCGTTGCTGAGTCCGTACAGAGGGGTTTCCCCGTTTCCAGGACAACCTTAGACGAGGGAAGAGGGGTAGGTACAACATGATCGCGGGAAATCCGCTGGTATGCCTTGCCAATTTCTACCACGACCGTGTCGTTGTTTACGGACACCACTTTAAATTGTCCATCCGACACAGGCGAAAGCTTATGACGCTTCTCCCGTTCCGGGTTATAATATTCCTTACGTACAAAGACGTAGGTATTAACCCGTATGCGGGGAGCATTATCTCGTAAACGAGCTTCGAAATCCGGCTTGTACGCGGCTTATGCGTGTTCCAAAGGCTTCCGCGCTGCAGGGACCATATTAGTAAGCCATTGCTTCCATTTCTGGCAGTAGCGACCCACAGATGGGAAATTGTCCAAGGTGGCTTGGGACTCTAACGTCAGAGGCAGGAGTGAACGAGATAGAACCAATTCGAACGGTGACACTCCGGTAGTCCGGTGAACTTGCGAATTTTATACAAATGTTAAAGCATCTGCATACAAGTCCCAAGTTTTGGGGTGATCAGCAACGTAGGAACAGAGAGAGGCCAACAAAGTCTGGTTGAACCGTTCGAATTGCCCATTACACTGGGGACTATAGGTAGTCGTGAACAAGTTCTTCACGTCCAGGATGCGACAAACATCCTAGAAGAACTTGGACGCAAACTGCCGTTCGTTATCGGAGAGCACCTCTACAGGAGCACAGTAGACAAAAATCTAGTGCGTTACCAGAGCCTGTGCCACCGTGAAAGCGGTTATCCTCCGAAGAGGGACAGTCTGAACAAGCTTTGAAAAGCGATGGGTCATCACAAGTAAGAACTTGTTGCCTCTCTTTGTAATGAGGAGAGGTCCGAAAATATCGATTGCAATAAACTCGTGTGGCGCCCGAGCAGGGAATAATTTCATATTCTTCGCGTTCCCGCGGAGATTCTCCCGGTTCTTCCACCATTCGGTACAAGAAAGCACAGTTGCGTAGCAATCAACCGCCATGGCGGTCCAGTACAAAGCCCTTCGCAGGGTGAGGTAGAGCTTCCTCCCACCTACGTGGCCATCGAGCTTCGCATAGGGCGATGTAACACCCGCGACTGCAGGGAATGAGGTACCACAATCTGTGGACGAGCTTCGACCAACCGAAAGAGGTAGCCTTTATCGTTTACCTCGAGAGGGAGGTCTTCACCACCGTTTAAACGGGCACGAATCCTCATACAGAAGGGGTCACCGAATTGTTCTCGGATCAGTTCCTCCGGTGAGACTGGTACAAAACGTCCCGGTAAGGTGTTCTCAGGGGTCTGGCGGGATGCGAGTAAGTTGTGAAAGTCAGCATCTTCATTGCAGTTTTCTGGCCATTCCTCGAACTTCCACTCCGGGACATCCGGTTCTTCAGCCATGAAGCATGGAATGTCGTCATCCTCCGTTGGGAGTGCTTCCCCATTTGTGGGTAAACGCGACAAAGAGTCGGCCTGGGTGTTGAGCGCACGCTTTTTATATATGAATTGGAAGTCATATTTCACATGGCGGAGTCTCCCACGCATAAGGCGGCCCGGGGGATCGAATATGTTCATTAACCACCTCAACGAGGAATGATCCATGTATACGGTAAAATGAACTCTCATAAATAGGAGCGTAGGGTGGAAAGCGCCCAAACGACGGCGAGACACTCTTTCTGTGACACGGAGTAATTCCACTCGTGGACATAAAGCGAGCGTGAGCAATACCCAATTGGCCTTCGGTCCCCCTCTGTGGTGGTTTTGGAAAGAGCAAAACCAACTTGGTAATCGCTCGAGTCCGTGTAAACGGAGTAAGGGAGTCCCAGTTTAGGTAAAGATAAGATAGGTGCTGACGTGACAGCCTCCTTTAAGAAGTTAAACGTTTCCGATTGCTCGGGCGTGAATGGCCCCAATTGTGGGGGATTTCCTTTGCGTAACAACGCGTTCAAAGATGCCGCGATATCCGAAAAGTTCGGGATAAACCGTCGGTAGACTTTGACGAGCCCTAAGAAGGAGCTGAGTTCTGTTTGAGTGCGGGTTCCTTAGCCTCAACAAAGTACTTGACTCGAGCCTTCTCGATCATTAACGCTCCTGGACGGATGATATGTCCCAGATACTTGACTGTATCGGTGACGAACTCGCACTTCCTCAGCTTGAGGGTAATTATCGCATCGCGGAGTACGGTAGGAACGTTGCTGAGATGGGTGAGATGGTCGTCCAAATTATTGGAGAAGATGATAATATCATCCATGTAGACCACGGAGCACCGCCACTTGAAGCGGTTCAATAGAATATCTATTGCACGCTGAAAGATAGGGGGAGCGTTGGTCAAATCAAATGGCATCCGCTTGAAGCGGTATAATCCTGCGTGGCAGGTGAACGCGGTATTTTCGTGATCCTCCTGTATAACCCCAATTGGCGTCCAAAGCCATGAACGTGGTAGCGTGTCCAAGGGAGTCAATGCACTCGTCCATACGAGGGATGGGATATGTTACCCTAACAGTCAAGGCATTGAGCCGGCGATAGTGGACACAGAACCTCCAGGTTCCGTTGGTCTTTAAAGCCAGTACAACTGGGGATGTCCAAGGTGATTGAGCGGGCTCTATCACACCTGCGCGGAGCATTTTGTCCACTTGGGACTGCTCCTCTTCCCGAGCGTTCGGTCCTGCCCTTTAAGGAGGTTGTGCCATCGGACGTGCACCCGGTAACAAATCTATCCGGTGTTCCGTAGCATTAATCTCGCTGAGCGAGCCATCCCAAATCGTGGTAAATTCCCGTAGCATTCCACGGAGTTTGTCGCGGTGTGACTCTGGTACAAGGCCGAAGTCTATATCTTCGAGTGCCTTTATGGGGTCCACTCAGTCAGAACGCGCTGTAATATTGTCCTGTGATACAGGTGTGGGCGTCGGTTCCGAGTTATTCGGGGTGTTCAACGTTAAAGCAACGGTTTCCTTCCCCTCCTTGGACGATAGTTCGTCAGTGGTGGGGGTGGCTTCCTCAGAAGAGGCGGAGATTCGGAGAACATCAGCGGTCGTCATCTTCGTCGGAAGCATCCCAAAGGGGTGTGAAGTGACGTTTCCAACTACTTGGTTCTTTACAAGATACTGGGGGGTTGGCAAAGACTGTCAACGAGTATCCAGAAAGGAGCCTCCGGGGTAACGTGAACAAATCCGTTCGCCACCGCGAGCTGGTATTTCTCGTATAACGAGGACAGAGGTTGAATAACCCGAAGACCGTGTTGACGGCAATTGACTTGCACCCATACTTAGGACTAGGGCAGTATAGGAATCGAGGCTGTGACTCGAAGTTTGATGGACTGGCGAGACGCGGGCCGTGGTTCCTGCGCAGCAGGTAGTGGGACTTGGTTCTGTGGAGCACGATTCAGCGGGCGGCGGACGATTGGGACTGACGATCCGTCGTTGAGTTCCACACGTCTAAGGCGGGGACTGATTGCGTCGACAAATCTGTCGCAGTAATCACATCCAAGTAGGACTGGAGTGGCCAATGGCCAACAAACAATAAAGTCGAGCTTCACCGCGGAGGTGCCCTACCGCACGACTAATTCGACGGTACCCACCGTTTTTAACTGATGATGGTTCGCATCTGCGACGTCGGGAACCGTTTCGGAACAGATACGAGACCGCACCTGCGGGGGTAGCAATGATTCCACGATGAAGTTGGGGCCTGCACCTGTTCCCAGGACTGTTAGAAATCTCACCATAAAATGGGTGTCGGGGGCAAGGTCGGCATAAACCTTGTAGTTGCGCTTGGCCATAACCAAGAATCTATCCGAGATCCGGGGGTTTTTACTCCGTATCCACGGGCGACGCAGCACAGAAAGGTGTGCAGATTCCGCGTCTGTGGTGTATTTCCTTGAAAGGATTTTCACAGGGGAGCGAGGCGGCGACGCCTCGGGCGTCAACAGCCTCATCTCTCAGGACGCCTCTCCTAAAGGGGAGACTCTCTCAGTTAGTTTTCCTGGGAGGTTCCCGCCATAGGCGGCGTTCCTGGATCCTCGACCACGAGAGCTTCGTTCCGGGGGCCGGGATTCTTATCCGCATGAGTGGTGGTTGCATTGGACGTTTGCGCGATTTAACGATTCGGGTTAATTGAAGCTAGCCACACACGCGGGATATATGGCAAGGCATGCGAGAAGTCCGTTTCAGCAAGGGGGTAGGAAGCCGTCGGAACGGAACATTTCTCCTCTGTAGTGAGGGCCTCGTAATTTGCCATCACCTTGGCTATATCCTTCAGTGAGCAAAGACACTGAGGGGATGTATGGCCATGGTTGTTGCAAAGGTGGGAAATCAGAGCCAACACGGCGACGCGCCAGTTAGTATCCCGAGCATCGGATAAGCGAGCCATAGGGCGGGTGTTGTTCCATCCAGTCCTTTGATACCGGGATTGACCGTTCATAAACGGGACTCGACGCGGCTGAACGCGATTGTTCCCCACCTACAATATGGCGTTGTCTTGCGCCGTTCGAAAGTGCTCTCCGTCGTTGACGCTACGTCCGTGGTTGGTATAGACACACCATGTACCTGTGCTAAATGCACGGTGTCGTATCGCTGTTGGGGGGTTCTATCCGCTAAAAGCGAGGGCGATTAGGAATCACTACCCAGCAAGAACGCTTTGGCGGGCTTAGACCGATGATTCGGAGTTCTTGCACGAAGTGCTTCCCCTTTCGCTCGAGCATGTTGAACGAGCTCGAAGTAGGTGATTGTCCGCTTGTTCTCGCGGTAACGAGTGACAAGACTCCGGATTGCCGGGTCAAGGCCATCCATGGACATGGTACAACGTTCCCCTGCGGGGTATACATTCCCACAACGGTGGAAGACCTTGTTAAGGCGCACCAAGTAATCGGTTTCAGTCTCGCCTGAGCACTGACGAGTATCTCGCAAAGCGAAGATTGCCCCCTGAATGGCGGTATTGGTGGCATAGGAGTGCAATAAATATTGCACAGCCTCTCGCCAGCAGGTTACTCCTCCCTCTGAGGCACGAGATGATCCTCTGACAGAATTGTACTGGTCCTCTGCCACTCCCCGTAAGAAATACGGTAATGCCAAATAGGCTGGTCCCTCATTCATTCCGAGGATATTGGCTTCAGCCACAAAGCGGGAAAGAAAGTCCAAGACCATAATTGGGTCTTGTCCAGTAATATACTGGTTACACAGTGAGAGCTGCATACGTTTTATGCACTCTTTCACTTTCCCCATGCCACGGGGTGTACGTCCTAAAGAGGAATATTCGAGCCAGTAGTACCGGTATAACAATAGTTTCCGAGAAAATGGGTTTGTTGTTTCTGATTCCCTGAGCCCCTGGTGTCTTCTCCCCTTGCTGCGTGTGCGAATCCCACCTTGGGTGCCGCTTAAAGCGGAAAAAACGGCCTGGTTTCTCGCCTTCCGAATCGGGGTCCGAGGAACTAGAACCATCTGGCCCGTTTTGGGATGAATCCGATGATGTCGCAGAATCAGGATCCGAGTGATCTCGTTAGAGTTTCCGCTTATAGCGGCGCTTCTTTCTTCCAGCATGCTGTTCATGGTGTGACGTGAGTGTAAAAGTAATAAATAAAACTAACTGAAATAATCCAATTTGGTAGTTCATATCCACTATTTTGGTCAACTGCTAATTGACTCTCCCGTGTTACACGGGTCTAATCCACTATTAGTGGTCGTAGTACATTCAATGACTACATTTACGAAAAATTCCATTCAGGAAGTAAAGTACCAAGAATCTTTTGTTGAGCGCATTGTCCTTAAAAAAGAGTACTGCGTTTGCTTCTAAGTTTGTTGACGGAGTGAGAAATCTTGAACGCAACTCCATGGTCTTTGTAGTGCAAAAATTGCCATGCAACTTTGATTCAAGTATAGCTATTTGAAAGCTAGAGAGATTAGTGTAATAATCTTGTATAACAGCTGTAAGTGGCCAAGATTTGGCAGGGACGTCTCCAAGTCTCTCAAGTGACATTGTGCTCATTTTTGGAAAGCACCATTCTTTTTACTCGTTGCCGGACAATGCTGGCTTTTTGCAAATTTTTGTGGACAAAATATCATCTGATTATAACCGCCGTAGATTTGCACGTTCTAGGCCATTCACTTAGAGACAGCCGCCAATAGAAAGCTGAGATCTTTAGCTTTGCAGCATGTATTAATCTCTCATCGGACCTAATATGGCATTTTAACTAATTGAATTGGAACGGCACACATATTTTACATTATTATTATAACAAAAGGGTGAGAAGGGCCTTCGGCTTTACCACTCTTTCCTGCATTTGTAACGTCTGCATCTTGCCTGCAGGAAAGAGTGGTAGGGCGGCCGTAACATTCTTTCCTGCAGTTGTGACGTTTCCATCCTGCCTGCAAGAAAGAGTGGTAGCGCCGCCCTAGCACATTTTCCCGCAGTTGTGATGTCTGCATCTTGCCTGCAGGAAAGAGTGGTAGGGCCGTCCTACCATTCTTTTCTGCAGTTGTGACGTCTGCATCTTGCCTGCAGGAAAGAGTGATAGGGCCGGACCTTGAGGGGTGATAAACATGAGAATCAAAGGTTTTGGTTGTCCAAAACGTTTGATTATCATTGGTGCAAAGAGTGCAAAAGGCTCAAAAAATGACCATGAAGCACGATTTTGGGTGCTGGCGCAGTTTGCGCCAAAATAACGAAATCGTGCATTTTACATATTTTTTAAGGGGTGCGAAGGTCGTTGTCGCACAAATCCTTAGTTAGGTTAGACGAAAGTAGGTACCTGTACTGAATTCTCTACAGGATGGCTCTATAAAAAGTATTTCGCTATTTAAATTACCGCTGACTGTGCCAAATTTAGCCTTTGAGAATTGTACTCTGGCCGTCACAATTGGTCACAATTTGATACGTGACCAAAATGCGTTTTCATCCCGACGAACGACCCATTATCCGGCATGCGAACTTCATGATTTGGGATACGCCTGCGAAGCGTCTAATACCTCAACAACTCTATATTGCATCATGAACAGGAACTCCGTATTTGATGAAGAATATCTCAGGAATGTGCGTCCTTATATGTTCTTCGAGTTCAGTAAGCGATATGGCACAGGTGAACATATCCTGATCAACGAAAGTAGTCGAACATACTGCTTCACACGCCGACAATCTTCACTCATCGATGACGATTTGCTTGCGAAATTTGACGCGCAATATTCTGGTTCGGAATGAGAAAATAGTTGCAGTGGTGCATATCACGCCACTTAAGACTGACTTTCGGCACGTATTCTCAGAGCGTTCTTCAGACTTCTCGCTCCTTGACGATGGCTTTCACCGTTCGTAAACAAATCCAGCAGAGTGGTCGCAGACGAACTTTCTTGTTCACGAGAACTGCGAGATTGACTTGCGCAAGTTAGTATGTTTAAAGAATTGAGAATACAGGCGGTCTAAACCACAAACATATAAGAACATTAAATAGATCGCTGTATCGAGCATCAGCGTCTGTTACCACCAACGCCTAGTTTGTTCGAGTTTCTTTTCCCTTTAACCTCCGCAAGCTGCACGCTATGCAGGAGAATATATTTGCGATCTGTGCCCGGATTGTGATGAGCAGCGCCCTTACTCCAGTCATATCCAACAGCGTAGGCAAATATATTACCGTCGGTGCTGAACGCAGTTGCAGTAATAGGTTGATTCATTCTCTGGAATTGCTTGAGGCGATGTTTGTTGTCCTTATCCCAAAAGTTGAAACCTCCATCTCCCCCAGCCGTGGCAAAGGTACCATGCTGCTCGTGGAAGGATATGGAATTGACCGGGTAGATAACATTGTTGTCTGGATCTCGATGACACTTGAATGCAAAATCAAGGTTCTTGCGATCCTTCTCGTGCACGTGATCTATACTGACGCGGCCTTCTATAGATCCTACAGCATATCCACTCTGGTCAGGAAAAGTTGCCAGACAGCGCAATTGATACTTTAGCTGAGCCAATTTTTCATGGAATACAACGGCAGGCTTTCGAATGTCGTATACACGAAGCTTTCTGTCGGCTGTACCAACGACGAGGAGCGGTGCCCTTGCATCCATGCAATATACCTTGTCTGAGAGCGGGACAGAACCCATGGGAGTGCCAGTCGGGGAGCGTATATCCCAGTACTTGATCGTCTTGTCCCATGATCCAGTTACGAGACAGGGAGAACCGTTACCCATGTCCTTGCAGTAGAAAATATGGCGAATGGGAGCGTCATGGGCAGCCACTGTTGTAGTCTTGTTAGCGCTGATTTGCCACATCTGGGCGATCTTATCGGCGCCGGCGGAGAAGATGGATTGTCCGTCCGAGGCCCACGATACATCGAGTACAGGCCCTTGGTGCTTGGTCATTCCGACGGGGTTCGATTGTCCGTTTGATTGTACCTCCCAGCATCGCACTTGGTTGTCCCATGAAGCGGACACTAGGAAGGACTTTGGAGCAAGCGCTTGTGGAGAAAAGGCGAGTGATTGAACTGTATCATCTGGAGGCTGGTTGAGCAAGACATCGTTGTTGGGATTGTGTGGGGGGGAAACGGGTCCTGCCGTGAAGGCCATGGTTTGTTTGGGGAAGTCGGGCAGTTGTGAAGCAACGGATGGAGTTGGAACGAAGAAACAGGACTCAAGTTATATAGGGAAGGTCTCACTTGTACCCTTGGTAGCGAATGGAGACGTTTGAGAAGGCGCGGTGTGCTTGAAGGAAAGGCGTCGTATGATCGTTTCGTTACCCGCACGAGTTCGATGCGCTTCGGATCAAAGCGTATTGAAGTGGCGAGCTTTAAATGAGCGAAAATGAGCGAAAATGGTTACACAATTTTGGAGGAGCTGATTGGTCACAATCCACTTGTCAAACGCGAGTTGGGCTTCGTTCTGCGCTGCTTCGGAGCTACGCTCCTTCGACTGGTGTGCGCCAACAACCCGTCATCGGTTCCACTTGTCCAAGTCAGCATAACATGCCGTTTCTACCTAATACCAACGGTACCGCTGGTACGCACAGATTTATAGCAGACAAGGTCTGATCTGAACTCGCTGTGCGTTTGCCTGGCGTTCCTGTCCTCCTCGAAGCGAGCTCGTATTCCTCTCAACAAGATCACTTGCTAAACAATAAAATGGGTCTCCAAGAAGTGTTCAAGGAGGCTGCGGAGCGCGTCAAGAAGCTGCCCGAGGCCAGCAATGATGACAAGCTCGAACTGTACTCCCTCTTCAAGCAGTCCAACGTCGGTGATTGCAACACAGGTACGTTCACCCAACATCATCGCGCTCTTCTCGTACTCAACGAAAGCTCGCAGATCGCTAACACTTTGTTATGGCAACACACAGATCGTCCTGGTGGTCTCTTTAATCTGTCGAACAAGGCGAAGTGGGACGCGTGGAATGCACGCAAGGGCTTGGCTCACGATGATGCTATGAAAGCGTACATTGACAAGGTTGACTCCCTGTGCGGAACTAGCTTTGCTTCCCAAATCTAAACACTAATCCTATCTGTGGAGCACTAGACGTCGTCGCTGTTCTGGGTTGTCCGTGTGCAAGATGCCAGAAAGCAGCGCATATTAGTTGTGCCTCTTTAGTTTAGTTCTTGTCGGAAGCGCTCTGCACCATTTGTGAGACGCGCATCAGTGCGGTTTGTTGCAGACGTAGATTGCATAAGAATAAACACCTAGCATGCTCATGTTGTTTGCGGATCATTGCCCCAACAGTACTAACCGTTTAAGCCTCGGTAGATACCCGGTACCTTCGGTTCTCATCCACAATTTCTCAAGGTTCCCTCGTCTCGGGCGTCAGAACGGTTTGAGCTTGTCGATCCTCGCCACTTAGGTGTAGAGCTTTGCAGTACACGTAACCTACATGCCACTTCTGGACAACGCAGACGCAATTTATCGACAAATGTTTTACGAAGGGTAAAATACATACGTATCTACTGATGGTAGATTGCGTACCAACGCGAATGACGTTTCAATCAGCAGTCATCAAGGAGCACGTCATCAAAGGCGTCGCCTACTCGGAGCACCACATGAAAACGAGCACTCCACGCATCCAGGAGCAGCACATTGCGCCACCACTAAGTTCTGCCTAGTTTCTTTCCCCATAAACCGCATTGCGCGATGTCCGATCTGGGCTGGTGCACCATCGAGTCCGACCCGGGCGTATTCACAGAACTGCTCTCTGAAATCGGCGTGAAAAACGTACAAGTGGAGGAAGTGTACGCGCTTGACAAGCAGCAATTCGAACAGTTTGGTCACGTTTATGGCGTAGTATTTCTGTTCAAGTACCGCTCCGATGAAAGTCGTCTGGCGAAGAAACGACCCGGAAAGCTCTGCTCACCGCCTCCCGAAACGCTTTTCTTCGCGAATCAAACGGTTACAAATGCTTGCGCTACGCAGGCATTGCTGTCAATCGTGATGAACGTGCCTTCTCTATCGCTTGGTGCTGAACTGGCGCGACTGCGCGATTTCTCCACAGGTATGGATTCGATGACAAAAGGAATGGTGGTATCAAATTCAGACGTGATTCGCGTGGCACACAATTCCTTCGCACCGCAACACCAATTCGTGCTTGAAGATAGCGACAATACAGAAAAGGAAGATCCGTTTCATTTCGTAGCATACATTCCGCACGAAGGAAGCGTATACGAACTGGATGGACTGCAAGAAGGGCCCCGAGAGCACGGCGCATACGGCGAAACAGGCGACTGGCTAGATGTAGTAACGCCGATTATTTCGCAGCGAATAGAAGAGTATGACGGCGGTGAGATCCGGTTCAACATCATGGTGGTGGTGGAAGATCCTCGTGAACGACTGCAAGCCGAGTTGGACAAATTAAAGGCGGAGCCTTCGCTGAATGATGGAAGAATTAGTGTGGCTGAAGCGTACTTGGACGCAGAAAAAGCAAAGCATGAGAAATGGCAGGTAGAGAACCTGAGAAGACGATGGAACTTTGTTCCGTTCGTGATGAACATGTTCAAGACAGTAGCGGAATGCGGACAAGCCGAAAACTTAATCAAACAAGCGACGGAAAAGAAGGAGAAAGACTATGAACGAGCCATGGAGAAGAAAGGTAACAAACAAGAATGATCCATACTTTTTGCAAACAGTGTAAAGCTAAAAACGCTTTTTGTTTTTGTTCCTGTTGAGGGTACCATAGCACATGTTTACTTGAGTAAATCGGCAAAGAACGACATGACAGTAGTTGGGTGTTGGCAACAGGTTAGGCCGATGAGGATAAGCAAAAAAAAGAAACCTTAACCGCGGGAACTGGGGCTGTACCTTCGTTCTAGGCGTCAAAACAAATTGGCGCGCATGCGGTGTGTTGCGTAGGTGATGTTGTTCAAGAGTATGTCTGTTGGTGCGGTTCGGCTTACTCAGGCTGGTCGGTTTGTTCCGGTGCATCGGTAGCTTCAACTGTGCTGCTCTCCTCAAAGCTGTCCTTCTGCTGCGCAGCAAGTTCGGCTTGCACGGTTTCAGCAGATGCCAGGACAGTCCTACCTTCAAAGAACTTTTCAGCGTCCTCGGCCTTCACGATCTCCATGACTGGGGGCAAGCTACATAAACGGCGCGGCGCAAGAACAGGTGAAACGACAAAAGAAATGTCAGCGGGGGATGTTACGTTGACGCGGTGGGGCAGGCAAGGCAAGGCAAGGAGTGAAGAAAACGCACCCTTCCGCGCGCAGGGGCTCCGGATTGAATGGCGGGGGCTTGCGATTAATGTCTGAGGGCCTGTGCTTCTTGGGGCGGGTGCGATAGGCCTTCTTAGTTCCCTTGAATTGGACGTGCTTGGCAGCTCGGATGTCTAGCGGGGAGTGGACAGTTGGGGCGGCGGTGGCAGGGCGGACGCTGACGGAGGTGGAGGCGTAAGACAGCCCCGTGCGGGGGAGAACGGCGGCGTTGACGAAGGCCATGCTTGCGCGCTCGGGATGGTGCGGAAGGAAGAAGCAAACCGACGTCGACGGGATCGCAGAGGTGAGCGTACGCCCATCGCCCATCGCCCATCGCCCATCATCAGCTGCTTATAATCTCGCTGCTGCTGAATGACACACGCACTATACGTGTGCACGTGTGCAGCTGTACACATGTATACGTGTACATTAGCTCACGCGATGACATGAGCCAATGCGGCGTGTGTGTGGGCACGGCGCAGCGAAGGCGGAACGGGGCGGCAGCCAGCCATGGGCCGCATGCTCCGAGTCGCGCGTTTCGCTCCGCACCATTCGGCCGAACCGCAACAACCGCCCGTCGAAGCGCAACCGCGTCATGTCGTGAGCGTCGCCGTCATGCCCGCGCACTTCCACCCCCACCACATGTCCACACAGACGCTCATTCTCTCCCACTTCGCAAACCTAAAGCTTGCCGGCGATCGCGTCGTACGCGACGCCGTGCAGTCTCTCAAGCCTGCGCCGTATTCCGACTCCGTGCCACGTCCAGCTCGACACGCACGTCCCTCTCGGCGTCGCCGCGCTAGACGCTATCGACATGTCTCTTCTAGACGCGTTAACGCCATGTCGGATGCCGACTTGGAGGCCGAGCTTGCCGCCAGGCGCGCTGCGCGCGCCCGCGAGAGAGAGCGTTACGCAAAGGCCATGCGCACTGAGAAGCTTGCCGTATTAGAGACCGAGTTGCTGCGTCTGCGTTCGGAGATCTCGCGTATGGATAGGGGAACTCCGCTGGGCGGGGGAACGCCGCCAACAGCACGGTGGGAATCCTTGTCGAATGATCGTCGTTCTCTTCGCAACTCCCGTTCAAGAACTGCTGCCTATCCGGCCGCATCCCCTACTGGATCGCCCCCGCTGGGCGCCGCACCCAACCCTCCGGCTGCTGCGCCCCCGCGACCCCCACCTGGTGCTCCGCAAATGCCCCCGCCTCCACCGCCACAACGCACCTTCGCTGATCCGGAGCGTCAGAAGAAGGAGCGCGCGGAGAGACAGCGTCGTCGCGAGGAAAAGAAGAAACAACGTGAGGCCATGAAAAAGCCTGTTACCCTTGCCGATATTATCAAGAGTGCCGGTCCCAATCCGGCTAGTCGACTTAAACCCAGTGGTAGTACCCCGCTACCGGATGTGAACGAATCTGAGAAGGATGAAAAAGAAACCTTTGCAAGTCTTAAAGACTCTTTGAAGAAGGCTGAACCTGAAAATACTCAACAGAATGCCAACGATGATGGAAAGAGTGATGCCAAAAAGGACCCCGACGAGGAACGCAAGGATAATCCAAAACCCGCTGATCAGGAAAAACTACCACAACCTTCGAAGCCAAACGAACCAGACAAGAACACACAAAAAGACAAAGTCAAAGAAAATTCTAAAGCGAACAGCTCCAAATCTTCCGACGCCTCCAGCCAACACGATCAGAAAGGCACCCCAGAGCCAGTTACTCCAGCTTCAATAGGGGATAAGCCGAACACCGATTCCAACACTCTTACCTCCACGGAAACACCCACACCACAGACGAACGGTGCCAAAGACAGTCCGACTTCCACTGACGCAGAGAAGGACAGCGACACCAAGCTGCTCAACTCAACACAGCCAAATGGTAGTCAACCGCATGCTAACGGGGCACCATCCACTGAAGCTCAAAAGGAATCGTCTGAATCCAACGTGTCAACCGATTTTCAGAACGCTGCAACCGCCCTTTCAGCCCTATCGGCCAAGCTTCCGAAGAAGACATCTGCCGCGGTTCCAGACACTGACGCGAACTCTGCAGACTCAGCACCTAGCGCTAAGCGGCTCTCACTGCAAGAGAGAAGAAGACTGAGAAGAGCTGCCAAGGAATCGGCATCTACTAAGGATGATTAAAGCATCCCTCTGTTTCTGTTCCATTGCACAAACGTATAAAACGCATGATAAAGCAATTTGAGTGTCAAGTTGCTTCGGGTTGGTGAAGCTTCGTTCAAACCGCGTTTTCTTGTCGTTGGGCTTCACGGTTTTTGCGTTGTTTGGGCGAAGGCGGTCATTGTAAAACAGTTTTCTTATCCGGCACCGCCACGGCGACAATAATGGAGAGGAGCGTTTTACGTCTCAAGTTTTTCTTGGGTTAAGATAGAAGGGGATATTGTAACACATGTGGAACTAGTCAATGGGTAGCTTGGCGTCGAGTTTTTGTTTTGGTGACCTTTTGGTACCATGAATGCTTGTCCGAAACAATTTCTGAAATTACACCAGTTCTGTGCATAACCCATGAGCGATAAGCAAGGTTTTTAGGGATATCCCTAGGGATAACCCTCATCCGCCATCACGATAGAGATCATAAGACTCAGGACTCTGGCTTTGGTCTCGTGCGCTCAAAAACTCAAGCGCTTGGGATGATCGTAGGGATAGTGTAAACGCTCGTGGAATATAAAAAGCACCATTAGATCTCTTGTCAAGAGAAGCACAACGTTCATTTATGGTTGACCTGAAGTTGGTATTTGGTGTCACGCTATAACGCAATATGGTCTTGGTGAGCCTTCATACCTTTGCACTTGTGCGATCTTTGGCGTCGAGTGCATCCATTGCAAAAGTACTAATGAGACCAGCCTTCCCTTCCCTGATTCCATGTTGATACGCGTCTTTCAATTTCTCCCATGCTTCGCTTCCTTCTTCTATTTGCGGTTTGGCGTTCGTTTGGCTTGTGCCACCCATCATTTCACCAGTGCTTTCATTTTTGTACTCTCGAAATATTACTGGTTCTGGAACATACTCAACTGTTTGAAGTTCTACTCCAGAATATGCCACTAACTTCGCTAGAAAACGCTGGCTTCCCATGTTCTGATAAACCGTACCAAGACATGCACTAACGTGTTTGTTGAAGTCACAGTACTTTGGATGCCAGCGATGAAGCAAATTGGGCTCAACGGCGTGAAAAATAGAGATTTGCGGATGGTTCGTGAACTCTTCATGGAGGGCTATGTCTTCGTAGCCCCACCCCACCAGTTTTCTTTGGTTCTCGTCCGTGGCCCAGGCTTCGGTGTTCTGAAAGTCGCTGTTATACACGCAGATTTCTCCAAACGCTCCAGTCCGCCAGTATCCATGCTCCTTTTCGACCCGACTTCCGTAGGGATACAGACTGTACATCACAGGGTAGTAGACCTGATGGTTCCGTCGAGTATTGTATCGGCAATTATCAAAGAACTCCTTCTTGATCATCATGTCTACATCACAGATGAACATCAGAGCATCATACGGGACGTACTTTGACCCGTCTAAGAGAGCCTTGGACCTAGAAAAGTTTCCGTGATGGTCTCCTGTAGTTTCCACTACTTGAATTCGGTGGCCATCTGCAAAGTCACCTTCGGTTAAACCGAGTTGCATTTCTCGTAATGTCTCCGCAGCGCCAAGGATATGCACTGGCCCGCCATGAGTAGCCACGACGACACGCAGGTTGACTCCGCCATCAATTAGCTCCTTGATGTTCGTATAAAAGTATTGAAGCTGTGCCAAGCGCCCTATGTACGGCACAACAACATAAATTGGGGTCTCTGGTTGCGGGACTTCAGTATCTACAAGAACGTCACAAAATTTCTGGGTGAAGCCTCTACGTATAGTAATTGTTGCATTTTTCTCGTCAACACGCTCTGCCCCGTCGTCATCCGTTGTTGTCAGTGTGAAACCTCCGTTCAGCTTATATTCGAGTCCCCAGAAATGATTCATCCGAACGTATTTGTTTCCGTAATACATTCTCTCGAGATTCCAAGGAGTATCGTTTTGGTAGTGCTCCAATAGAACGCGTAGGATTAGGTGCTCGGTCTTGTTTATCTCTTCATTCCATTGTTTCCGGCAGACTGTTACAGGGCAAGCAAAGTCAAATTCTTCCGAATAGTACAAATCATGTTGAACCAATTGCCATATTGAAGAGTTATGAGCGTGAACGTCTTTTGTTGGTTCGCGACGATAGTAACACTTTTCACCAATATAGTTCCATTCGTCAAGGCTGCATGTCTTTTCAGGGCATCGGTGAATCACTGGATTTGAGCGACGACTCGAGAGCCAGTTGAAAACACTAGAGGTTTGACTGTTGGCGCTTACGCGTCCTGAAACATGTTTACCCTCAGAATCGACTTGTTGGTGTTCATACTGATTTACTCGAATGCTGACGTCTACTATTTGTCTGTTCTTTCGTGCAATCACCGTGAGCAAGAATACAATGACAGTTAGTTGTAACGGCAGAACAATGCGTGATAGAATGAATTCGAGAGGCCGTGTAGTCGTATTCAGTTCTCGGGAAAGCTCTGGAGCAGATTCTCGAAATGATCGGGAACGTCGATGACGGGATGAGGCTGTAATAGATATCTTAGAGTCACTTGAGGCGTTTGGATCCATTTAAAGAGAATCGCAACGTTGTATCTCCTCGAAAACGTCGGAGGCACTAAAAAGCAAACTTGAGAAGAGCCAATAAGACTGATTCGCTCCAAGCAATAGATAGCGTCAAGGACAGTGTATGAATTAACCTGTTAAGGCGGTAGTATGTTGGGGAACAAGGAATCCCGGATATTGAGAACGTCGTCACCTCAAGAAGGGTAGCGATGGTGGAATGGAAAACAGAGGGCTGTTGGGGTTCACCTCTAAACTTATGAGATCGGTGTCGACGACAGATGTGTGAGAAGAGAGTTGTTGCTATGGAGTATGGGGTAAGAGCTTTGATTTTTCTTCGGTCCGTTGTTGCAAAACACGGGCCATGAAAACGTGTGAATGCGGGCTGAGAAGCGTTTCTCTCTGACGCTTCTCTTACCGGCAAATCTTCCAAAGGACTTTCAGAGCACTTGTAAGACGGACTTTCGCTCTGTCCTTTCCTGCACCTCCACCTGAACCAGTTCTTCTACTCATGCGGAACTTATGCAAAGTAGTATGACAATAGGAGAATTAAGAGTTACCCGTGCACGTAAAGAAAGTAAAGGAATGTTTGGACTTCAGACTTAAAAAGGAGAGGAATACAAATGGAGTTAAGTCTGGGAAGTACCAGATCTGTCTGATATGTAGATAACGCCTTGCTATCGCTCTCGCCATGTTGCCGAACAGGATGCTTTGTGTGCGTGTGTATGTGTGTGACCGACGAACCTTTTGAGGGTATACGAAAGACACGAGTATGGTACATTTCTGTATTGAGTGAGATAAGAGTTACTCTAATTCTAGAATATCACGATGTAGCACATTGATGGCCAGAGTTTCCCGAATTGGCGTCCCACAGATTACCCGCTGCCCACTGTCCTTGGTCTCCATGAGGGAAACAAGAGCAACCCGATGAGATTTCGAACGTTATCGACCTTGGAGAGAACCCCCCTTGCGTACGTCAGATCATTGATCTCTGCTGCAAGCTCGAAGGCGTTTTCCCCCGTCGGGTACTTGAAAGCTTTCGGCATGGCCGTCCTAATACCAGGGAATCGATCTTGTGTCACTGATTTCATGATGCAACAGCCTCGCAGGCCCTCAATACCAGCAAATCGATCCGAGCCACTCTGCTTGGTTCCACCAAAAGGCATGCTCTGACACAAATAATTCGTTGCAAAGTCGTTGACATT
Source organism: Gracilariopsis chorda (assembly GCA_003194525.1). Taxonomy (NCBI): domain Eukaryota; phylum Rhodophyta; class Florideophyceae; order Gracilariales; family Gracilariaceae; genus Gracilariopsis; species Gracilariopsis chorda. The sequence continues at coordinate 54,821 of NBIV01000227.1, forward strand.
CGACATGCCAACTCGCAAACCTGATATAATGGCATGTGCGCGCCTCGTATTGGCCGAAAACACGGAAGATCCTAATCCAAACGGACAGTCGTTTATCAATTCAACCAGTTGCTCATCCTCACTCCAAGTCATGATGGTCATCACAGGACCAAAGACTTCTTCCTTCGCAATGTCCATGTCTCTGGTGACATCTTTCAGAACTGTCGGCTGGAAAAATGAACCTTTTCCAGACACCTGTGTACCCTTCCCTCCAAGTAGTAGCTTCGCACCCGTTTTGACAGCATCTTCGATCAGATCTTCAATCTTCTTTACGGCCGGTTCGCCCATAGTCATAGCGCCAACATCCTTTCCTACGCGCATAGATTCGATAATAGGAAGCACAATACTCAAAAACTTGTCCATAGCCTTTTCATGAACAAACACACGTTCTACTCCAATGCAGTTCTGACCGGCATTCTGAAACACGCCTCGCATACATATTGTGGCGGCATGAGACACGTCTGCGTCATCGCAAATGACAAAGGCATCCTTGCCGCCAAGCTCTAGACATACGGGAAGCAGTCGAGTTGCCGCACGCTTTGCCACCTTATATCCAACCGTTGTGGACCCTGTGAAGAATAGTTTATCAATAGAGGCATCAACTAATGCCTCTCCCACATCCGCTCCTCCTACAACGAGTTGAACAAGATCCGGGGAATGTCCACACAAGGTCAGCGCTCTTCTCACAATGCGCGCAAAGTGAATAGATGAATAGATAGTGTATTCACTCGGTTTGACAACAACGGCATTTCCAGAATACAATGCCGCTAGTACGGGATTGAAAAAGTTGTGGAGCGGATAGTTCCAGGGGGCTATCGCAGCGATCACACCGAGGGGCATGAAGTAAACGTGGGCCGTTTTGTGCATGGTGATAGGTCCGGTTTCGCGGGGATCGGGCTGAAGTGCGGCTTCTCCAGATGATAAGAGCCACCGAATTTTCTCAAGAGTGGGAAGGATTTCACCGATACAGGCGTCTAAAGGTGGTTTTCCTGTGTCCAGCTCGGAGAGGTGACACAGCTCTTTCTGATTGTACAAAAGGTAATCGCGAAGGACGCGAAGAACGACTTTTCGCTGCTTGAATGATGTGCTTTGCCAGGCGGGCTGGGCGGCGCGAGCGACTTGAACCATGTGAGTGACATCTCCGGGGGTGTGGGATTGAACGAAGCCGAGCGTTTGTGAGGTTGCCGGGGCGAAGCATTCAATGCAGTGCGGGATGAGCGGCTCGCATAGTTGGGGACGGACGTCGTCGTCGTGGAGTTCATCGGCATCCTGATCGTCGTAGGGATCGAATGTTTTGGAGGGAAGGGGAACCTCGCAAAGGATCGGGTCGGAGGAGAAGGCGGTGAGGATGGTGGGGATGATAATGGCGATTGACAGGGTGAGTATGAATGCGAAGGGAATTGCTATTTGGGGGGATGATAGCATGTTGTCGAAGAAGGCGTTTATGGATGGGAGTGACGGGGCGAGAGCGGCGCATTGTGAGGAGAGCGGCTGAGTGGCGAAGAAGGATGCGAGATATGTGAAGGCGGCGGCGAGACGGGACTCGAGGGAGCGCAGTAGACGCAGCATGGTTGGGAAAGGGATCAAGGGGTGGGACTGACAAGCGGGAAGGTGCGGCTGCCGTCGGTACGTCGGTACAAGATGAAGTGTAGGGACGAGTGCAAAGGTAGTATAGAAGGGTTCGGAATGGCACGGCAAAAACGGAACAGATGGAGCAGATTGGCTGAGCGGGAGCAGGTGATGGGCAGAGGTGGTGTGCCGAAACACGTGGCGGACTAAAAGCAGCGGAGCTCGAATGATGCAGCGCAGCGCAGCGCAGCGCAGCGCAGGAAAATGCGGGCAATAAAATAGGGCAGGCAACTACAGTATGTGCAAACGATAGCGTTGTACATAGCGCCCGCGACGCTTACGTTCGGAAAGACTGGAGTTTAGTTTAGTGGAGAGCGGCGCGACGCGATCCAAGGCATCGAAGGCGACAATGTTGATGAGGGCGACGGCGCAAAGAGCGTGCTGGAGCGCAACGATAAAGGCGCACAACACGTGGCGTAGAAGGTGTCACACAGTTGTATTCGACGTTGAGGCAAAGGCGGTGCAGAAGGCTCGCGCCGCGCTACGCGACGACGCGGGGCGGTACGAATATCTACGATCGCACATGGCGGAACAAATGGTGGAACGTCTTCACGACATCAAGCGGAATTTCCCGCGCGCGCTGGACCTGTTCTGCGGAAAGGCGCACGTGCTGCGGGCGTTGCAACGACACGAAAACGGGGCGACGAAGATCGGACGGTTGTATCAAACGGACGTGCATGAGGTTGTGGTGGAGGCGGCGCGAAGCCATGCGGACGGGCTTATAGCGGCTGAAGAGGACGCGTTCACGTTTCGGGAAGGCGGCGAGTTGAAGGTGGAGGACTCGTCGTTGGACGCGGTGATCTCGGCGGGGGGACTTCATTGGGTGAATGACCTTGTCGGGGTGGTGCGAACGGCGTGCAGCAAGCTGAAGGGTGACGGCGTGTTTCTAGGCGTTTTGCTCGGGGGGGAGACGTTACACGAGCTTCGAGCCAGTCTGCAGCAGGCGGAGGACGAGCTGTTATGCCGGGCGGTGGCCAGAACGTCTCCCACTGTGCACGTGCGCGACGCGGCGCGGCTGCTGGCGGCGGCGAGACTGGCGCTGCCGGCGGCGGATGTGGAGCGCGTGGTGGTGTCGTACCGCGACATGTGGAGCGTGATGCAGCACGTCCGCGCCATGGGCGAGGGCAACGCGCTGGTTGGGCGGCACCACTGGGCGGGGCGCGCGCTGTTCGAACGCGCGGCTGCCATCTATGCCGAACGCTTCGGCAGCGCCGACGGCGACGGCGTGGACGCCACCTTCGACCTCATCTACGTCATCGGCTGGAAGGCGCACGGCTCTCAACTTCAGAGCCTCTCAAGTTGAGAGTCTGCAACTTCAGAGCCTCTCAAGTTGAGAGTCTGCAACTTCAGAGCCTCTCAAGTTGAGAGTCTGAACGGTAAACGGCCGCCAAGCGCGCGCTGCCAGCTGAGGCGCCAATCGAAACGCGCCAATCGAAACGCGCCAATCGAAACGCGCCAATCGAAACGCACAGCGCGCCAGCGTCCGTCACGCGTGCCACCACCAGTGCCTGCGCGCGTGCCGCCCGTGCCGCCCGTGTGCTGCGCGCCGCGCGCTGCGCGCCGCTACTTGTCGCCACTTGACGCAAGGTGCGCTGCCCCCCCTGCGCGCCGCCGTGCGCGCGCCACTGTCGTCCGTCTCGCCACCACGTCACGCACTTGCCCCATCGCGCCGTTCGCCACCCACTCACTAGGTGGTTAGGTTACTGTTGCAGCCCCTCCTTTCGCGCACACCCTATTCAACCCCCTCTCCCCCCCCCCCCCCCCCCCCCTCCAACCCCCTCTTCCCTACTACTACCCCTCCGTATCCCCATCTTCTTCCCGAAGCCCCCCTCCCCCTTCCTCCTCCGTTCACAATGCGCTTGTACGCCCTCGTGGCGTGTATCGCCCTGCTGGCTACCGTCGCCATGGCCGCCCGCGTAGCCCCCCCCAACTACTTCTTCCCCGCACAGCGCGACAGCCCACCTCAGACGACCTTGCCAACCGCGTTCCGCCCGAGTTCAACATCAACTCCGGCGGACCCGCCGTAGGACGCTTCGTCGCAGAAAACCCCGCATGGATAGTCGGCCAAACCTCCTCCTTCGCTAACGACGATTTCGTAATCGGAGGTGCCGAACCGAAAAATCTGCCCATGTACCGTTCGCACCGTTTCGGACTCGACGCCTCCACCTGGGGTTACGACATCCCCGTCATGCGACCGGGCATCTACGGCTGCACCGCCCATTTTGCAGAGACCGATTCAGCCTCGTTTGTCGATGGTAGACGTGTTTTCGACCTCTACTTTGCGACTGCCCACGGCGAACCGCTCGTCTTCGAAAATATTGACATTGTCGATCAACTGAGTGGAGCCCAGTTCACCGTGCTCACTAAAACCGCCCCCGAACTCGTCGTCACTGGCATTCTTTCCGTGCGTGTCGTGTCTCGAGTTGGCAACCCCATCATGTCCGGTCTCACCTGCGAGCGAACAGATGACCTTCCACCCCAACTGCAGCCCGATTTCGAAACTCACCCACGCCTGCCTGTCGAGGCTGTAGCGGACACCCCGCCTTCTTCCCCGTCGCCGTCCTCCTCCTCCTCCACCGCGTCGTCGCTGCTCCCGCCTCTTCCCGGTACCGACATTAACATCAATTGTGGAGGTCCAGCGCTTGGTCGCTTTGTCGCAGAAGACCACGCCTGGATTCGCGGTACTACCTCTTTCTGGGGCGGTCCAGAAGGCGTCCTCATCGGCGGAGCCGAAGCAAGTAACGCCCCCGCAATTATCTCGCATCGATACGGCTTGGACGCATCCCCGTGGGGTTACACCATTCCTGTTGAATCGCCCGGTATCTATACCTGCTCTCTGCACTTTGCCGAGACAGACACCAGCTCGTTTTCTGTCGGCGCTCGCGTCTTTGACCTTGACGTCATGGGTACCGTTATCAGCGATATCGACGTGTTTGCTGAAACCGGTCAAGCCGAGTTTACAGCCGTTGTGAAAACCTTCACGGATCTCACTGTCACTAGCGCTATTGAAATTGACTTGATTCCCAAGGTTGGAGACGCCTTTCTCGCTGCTATCACCTGCGAACAGACGAATCAACTTCCCGCGTCCGCTTTGCCGCAACCTTCGTCTACCCCGCATGCTTCCTCTACTTCATCCGCTGCCGGTGACGTCGGCCCGCAACCCGCAGCCAGCCCGAGTGGCATGGGGCGTGAAACTATTATCCCCGAAGAAGCCGTTTCTCCAGAGACCGTTGAGACTGAGACTCCCGACATCGACACTCCTGAGAGCCCACAAGTGTTAGTACCCAATAATGATGATCAGACTGTACTTGTTCCCATGGGTGACGATGCCTCAAGTACCGAATCTCCCACAGAGGAAACACCACTTCCTGAGGAGCCTTCACCGGGCGCTGGCGGCGCTCCACCTGCGGCTACAGTCACGCCCACCCCACTCGCCTCGTCTTCTGCTGGCGGTCCTGCGGAATCCCCCGCTCCGCAGGCTAGTGTACAATCCACTCCTGTCAGTGCTGAACCGTTTGAGCCCAGCGAGGAGCCTTCGCCGGAGTCCATTGCAAGTGCTGCCTCGGCTAGTCCCACCAGCTCGCCGTCGCAAGTGCAGCAGTCGCCGCTGCCGGACCCGTTGGAAGAACTAACTGAGGAACCGCTTGTGAATCGTAGCGGTGAGTTCTTGATCACTTTTAATCTGCGAATCATTATCGATCAGGGTGGGTTGATGACCCGGGAGCTGAGAGACCTGCTCAAGCTCATTAGCAGAGATGCTGCCACTGGTTCGCGTAGATGGGCTACCATTGCTATTCGCGGATTAGATTCGGCCACCAGACAGGCAACGCCAGAGAATCAGTATGCGTTGGATATGCAGGCGTCGTATAGTTCTGACCAGGATGAAGAGGAATCGAAATCAGAGTACACTGAATTCATTAAGAGTGAAAAAATGGACGGGAAGCTTGAAGAGGCGGGCGTGAGCAATGTGCGTGTTTCTATTGTCGATGGCGCTGTCGCTGCGGAGGAATTGAACGAAACCGCGTCTGTTTCTAATACTTCTACGATCGTGGGCGTGGTTGTCGGATGTGTACTCGGTGCTATGGTACTGGTAGCAGTGATTGCGTTTTACGTGCTGAAGCGTAATCGCTCGAACAGCGAGGACGACTTCAACGCACCGCCTCCTACGATGACCGAATCGGAAATGTCTTCCGTGGTGGAAAGGACGGAAACTGCTGCCTCAATCGAGTATCTGGACGATGACTCAACCTTCACGGCTGCTACAAGTCGCGCGGGAGACCAAGCGGATCAGATGGCTTATGTGAAGGACGCCTTTGGACGTGGAACTGAGGGCGCTCACGGAACAACTTCTCTGTGATGACAGCACGTTATCTTTGAAGCCAGCGCCAACTCCTATACAAGGGTATATACCTGCCCTTGGTACGCATGGCCGGCCCCGTACTTGCCCTGACCCTTTTTGTTTTTTTTTTGTTTTAACTGTAAAGCATCCGTATCTTACTCAAGCCCGTTGAAGGACAATTGTCGACGCTTTGACGAGGGCAACAATAAAAGGAAGCTATAATTCGACCTTTAGTCTGAACGACTGGTCTTTTTTGCGACTCCCCGTTTCTCATGCGGATCCTTTCCTTGCAAACCGTCAAACCTCTCGTTGCGTAGTAGAAAGAGGGGGGGCGCGGGGGGCCGAATTAGCAGTAACTGTACAAAAGGTCATCAATGCTGCCAACCCTCTCTCAAATGAGCGAAGACTTCGGCTGACATTCCCGCTCACGTGTTCGAAAGCTTCATTCTTGCACTTCGGGCAGGGTATGTCCCATTGGAGTGCCATGTGTACGCCCTGCTGTAGCCGCTTGATTCATTCGCCAGTCGAGCAGTCTCGACTGGTTTCGCAAAACCGTCACACCTCGAGGGTTTACAGGTGCACCCGTATGAAATCGACTGGTCGTTGTGTCAGTGCTCATTGACTGAATTGATGTTAGCGTGGGAGGCGCGACTTCTTCGCCATCAATCGTGTGACGTGGAGAATGTGCCCGACCCCTCGCGAACACAAATACCGCCACACTCAGCACAACCACTGCCAACAGCCCTAGACAGGTGCCCAAGATCACGCCCAGATTCTTGCTTCGCGTCGGAGAGGAGTTGTCTGTAGAGTTAGCGCTTGACAGCCCCTCGGGATTGCCACCGGTAGCCGCGTTTTCGTTTGACACGCCGCTGTTTACAGCACCAAGGCCTTGTACACTCGCCGCTGCCCGGTCTTCTACGTTCACTTTGATAGGGTCAGAGAGCTGAACGGTGACGTCTTCAACTGAGGGTAACGCGGCACGGAGGTGACTCTCCAGACCTCCCTCAGCGATGTCATCTTGTGCATTCTGGACGGTATCATTCAAGTCCTCACTTGGAAGTATACCCTGGTATTGAACACCCCATTGAACGCGTGTAGTTTCCCTTTCCTTGACCTCCTTTGCGGCTGAAATGAATACCAGCTTCCAATCGTCGGGATCTGTGTTTGTGACGTCCGCAAAATAAATTCTGGATTCGTTGTCAAACGCCTCTGAAACGGAGCTGACGGCCGAACTTGTCACCGAAAGAGTGATTTCCACGCGCGACGTTGCGCTGCTCTCAGAATCTACAGTCATAGACGGCGCAAAAGCAGGACTGAACTGCGGTTCGTCCGTAGGCATCGGTGACGCATAAATGAAATCTCCTTCACTTCCATCGGACGACATGAAGGCGTCATCATCAAAAGCCAATGACGGTAAGGCGGCAAAAATGGATGGTTGTGATTGTTCTGGAAGTGGTGACGGTTGAGGCTCATCTTGTTCGGCGTCGCTCACAGTGAGTCTCGCAAAGTCGTCATCGTTTTGTTGAGCGCTTTGGGGGGATGTTTCGTTGTTGAGTGCAGTTATTACGATATCGTTGCCTTCTGGAGAGGTGTCGGGTTCGGAGAGGTTATCTGGAGCGCTTAGTTGAAATACTACGCCGTCCGAATCGGGCGTGGTGTTATTAGTCGAAGCAGGGTTGGTGGCATTTGTACGCGGCGGTATCGCTTGCGCTTGAGTGGGTTGGCTTTCGGGTGGCACATGGTCATCGGTTGTTATAACGACGGTTGGCGGATCTGTGAGCGGTGGTGAAATTTGAATGCTCACATCATGGTGCTCGGGACTGGGTTCTAACTGCTCGGAAAGTAGCTCGTTTTCAGAAGTGTCCGATGAGGTGAACGAGAGGATAAGTTGATCAAACGGCGTTTCGGTGGTGGGGTTTTGACGCAAGACTGATTTGGCCGTTGGGGAGGGTTCTTCCCCCTTGACGAGTCGGGCAGTTGGTGAAAGTTGTGTGAGTCGGTTTAGTTGAAGTTGGAGGTTGTGCGTGTTGAGAACAGCGGCTTGTGCGGGGATTAAAAGGGTGAGAAGGGGTAGTAGGATGAGGGCTAAGAGTTTAGAAGTACGGTAAGTCATGATGGATGTGTTTGGGAGTGGTTGTTGTGAGTGTCCGTCTGGAAACCGACAACAAGCGCAGGGAAGTGAGTGAGAGGTGATGAAGTTCGGGGGGCGAAATGCGAGGTTGGACGAGGATAGAAGGGGGGGTGGTTTGAGTTTGGGCGGGTATTTGTACAACGGCAGCACGTTGTTATGGGCGGGGGCGGAGAAAAGTGGAGAATGATGTGGTGCGGGGCGCCTCTTGGAGGGGAGGGAGTTGTTGTAGACGGGTTGGAGAAAGGACGAAGAGTAGAAAGTGAAACTTTTTTAACGGGGATTGGGAGGATGAGTGGGTGGTTGTGAAGTGAGGAAAAGTACAGCTATGCGGTGCATTGTGATGCATAGTTGGTTTAGAAGCGAACGAGAAAGTTTGGTTTGGCCCCTGTCTAAATCGGCTGAGCGCGTTGTGAAGGCTGGGTGAAGTGTAACGGGGGTTGTGGAGCGGGCGGTTGGATGTGGGACGTGCGGGGTCGTGAAAGGCTGATAATATTGTGGAGGCAGCAAAGTTGAGGGCGCTTTGGCCCGGGACGGGCATGGTGTGCGTACATGTGGGATGTGGCCACGTACTGTAGAAGGACGGATGACAGTGAAGGTAGGTGGTGGGTGTTTTTGGTTTTTTTGGACGTTGGGGGAAGAGTTGAAGGCGGGGAAGGAGGAAGCGGCGTGGGTAGAGCAGTAAGCTGGGGGGGGGGGAGAAAATGCGCACAAAGTTGGCGCAATTGAGATTGGGGGGAAGGGGACGTCTGACGCAGGCAGTGTGAGCGATCGGTCGCGTGACGGATATGGCGCCGTGGCGGTGCTGATGGACGTGCTGCGAATGGCAAGTGCTCCTCCGCGTGGGGGGGGGGGGGAGGGGTGCCGCCGCGCGGCGAGGTGGCAGGACGCGTGCCACGTGAGCGCTCGTTAATTTGTACGCGTGGCACACGGCGGCACGACTCCGTGAACCGGTGCCGGCGCGGGGCGCATGACGTGATTGACGCGCAGCGAGCGTTGCGCGCTTCGCCTTCCAAAGAGTGACCGACCCTTTTCGTTTCACTGCTCCTTGTTTTTGAATCTTATTGCAGATGATTGTTTTGTTTTTGTTTTTCGTATTGGTGAACATCGTCTCCTATATTAAGCAAGAGTACTATACCGTTTCGTTCATGACGCAGACCCACAAGGTTTTTTACGGTAGATACTACGCTCCCATGTATTGTTAGCCTAGTACGCAAATCATCGCTGTCGAGCATGTTTGCGAGGGACGGTGTGAATGACGCAACTTGAGCCATACGTTGGCACACGCAGTGCTGTCCACCCCTCACTCGTTATTGTGCACTGCAAAAGCGCGGCCGGCGGTTCCACCAGCCTCGATTCCCGAGGGAGGGAAGAAAGCCGCCGATCTCTTCACGCTTCGCCTTCCAAACAGTGACCCTTTTCGTTTCACTGCTCCTTGGAGCGCAAGAGCACGAATGGTAAACGGTTTCTGGCTTACACTGTAATTTATCCATACTTTTGTGTGCGCGTTGAAACGAACGGTAGGTGTACCGTTGGTAACTTGGTCTACACAGGTGGCGTTCGCTCCTATGAAAGCGCGTGGTCATCTTCGAGACGTTTCTTCTCCGCCAGGTAACTTTTAGTGTACTGAGTGAGCGTTTCGGACGCGCCTGACGTTGCGACGCGTGTATGAGCACAGCCCGTATGCGGAGCGCTTGAACAGAGCTTTTTTTCCGACAAGAGCATGAGCACTCCATGACGCACCCCACAGCCTCGCGCCGAAACGAACACATGGCATGGCGTCGCAAGCGTACCACTACCGTTGGTATAACTGCGCTGTGCTGTGAAACCGAAACGGGCGTTTTGTCAACCGCGTGCTGCCACACATCTTGTCAGCCTCATCTCGTTGTGGGCTACCTGTCAAAGCTCTCCCACACATGAGCGCCGCCACTCATGGTGACGAACGCTCTCACAACAAAATGTCCTGCTATTGAACAACAAACACCAAACGTACCTCAATGCATTCCGTACATCATACGAATCAAACGCAAACTTGCTCCTTCCGCGACGCCTTCTGCACCTTACAGTGCAGCGCGTGTTCACTACACTCTTGTTTATTGAGATGCTGTGCTAGCTACTCGGCGTCAACTAACGGTATGGTCGAAATGGAGATGAAAACTATCGCGGAGCGGGCGCGTTTGCTGGCCTCACTGTCAGTGTTGTGTTCCACGTCACCACCGGCGTGCGAATGGTGGAGGGTGCGAGCCGCAGCCGTTTTCAAAGCGTTCTCGTGTTTGATGCTCTTCTACGTCTGCGCTCCGAACAGCTTTTGCTGACAGGCAAACCTTTCCGCCAGATGTGCCCTCGTACCATCATCACACGCGGAACGCAGCAATGGCGTTTGCTTTGACGTGCAGCGCTGAATGTGGCACTTGGCGTTTTGTAACGCGCCAAATCTCGGCCGTTCGTTGTTGCCGCATGTTGATGAGCGCATACGTTATCCTGGCCACGGTGAACCTCGCGCTGTGGAGGTGGTCGTGTGTTTGGCAACTCGTTGTTCTCCGCCACTGCCACTGGGTGTAAAGCTACCGCATCTTAACTCCGCTGTACTGTGATAGCGTGGTGCATCCAAAACAGTCTACGACGGGCGCCTTCCGCAATGACGTACGCCGCTGGCACCACGTAGAGCCTCGATAGCAGCGCGCCGAAAGGAAACGTACGCGCAGCCGTAATGCGCGGCACCGACGCACACGCGCTGCCGCTCCGTGCCACCGGTGCCCGGTGCACCATCGCCGGTGCCGGCGCGTTGTGCCACCTTCTCTGTGGCGCCTTCGCACCCCCCCCAACCCCCCAACCCACAACCCTCACCTTCGTCACGCGCACCGTTCACCCCGACTGCCCGCCGCCTCCGCCCTACCTTCAAGCCCAAGCTCGTCATGCGCACCCGCCTCCTTCGTCTTCCGCTTCTCACACCATTACTCGCTCTGCTCTTTCATACCGCCTCCCCATCCCCCCTACCCGCTTCAAAATGCCCAGTAGTTCTGCCCAGAAACCCCCCCCTGACTTCTTCACCCCCTTCCCTTTGGCTTCCGCAACAACGCGTCATCGGTGGGATTCCTGCAGCCTCTTCTACGCAAGCCTATTTGGTGTCTCTTTCATTGCCCAACAACACCTTTGTGTGCTCAGGATCTCTCATTTCCTCCCGCTGGGTTTTGACCGCCGCTCATTGCGATGTTCGCGTCGACTGGATTGTCAGAGTGGCTCCCTCCTCCGCTGCCTCCGGCCACCATATTCCCATCTTTCAGGTCATCAATCACGAAAGCTACATCTCCAATCGCGTCGATTCGCCCGGTGACATTGCCCTTATTCAACTCGCTCACGACGCTCCCTTAGACACACCCTTTGTACACGTCAACGTGAATTCCACCCTGCCCATCTCCGGCTCATTTGCTCGAACCAGCGGTTATGGACGCACTCGAGTGCACTCCAGTAAGAGAAATCCCAAGCCGAATCAGGTCGACGCTCCTGTTAACAGTCCCAATCGATGTAAAAATACCTACCATGGTTTTCTTGATGTTCGCCCACAACACTTTATCTGCGCCGGTTATGGAAAGGATCGATGCAATGCCGACTCCTGTAACGGCGATTCGGGTGGACCCCTCGTACAATATGATCAAGCGGGACGCCCGGTGCAAATAGGAATCACCTCATTTGGTCTGCGATGCGGTGACAATGGAGTACCCGGCGTTTATGTACGACTTTCTTTCTATGTACAATGGATGGCTCAAAAGGGCGCTTCATTCACCACATCCGGTTCCGCCGTCTCCACCTTTGCTCAAGGAAGCGCAGAGGCCATTAACGACACCCCATCTACAACGATCCAAGAATCCCAATCCGATATTACCATTTTTCCTCGTCCCCGTAACACTCTCGTCATTTCCACCGTATGGTTTGTCGTCATATGCGTTATTGCTGGTATATCACTTATTTCGCTCATCTTCTTGTCTATCATATTTCTCGTAGGAGGTCGTCGATCTTCATCCAAGACGCGGAATGATTTGCAATCGCAACCGAATGCTACCGTTCCTATGCCCCTGCCTCCAGTTCTTATTTCATCCAATGCAGATCAACACGAGAACGTACAGCGCGCGATCGATTTGTTGCAATCTGTTCTACAAGACTCTTCTCACCCGACACATATGGGTGCGCATGAGGAAGAGCAGTTTTACTCCCATTCTCCTGTCGCTTATGAACGCGCTTCAGATGATGCAGTGGACCACCTTGCTTCTGAGGAACGTCACGTCCGAACCCGATGATGATCGTGGTTATTTGGTGTTTTTCTTGGTTTTTTTTCGATGCCGTTATTGAGCTTCAATTAGGGTTCAAGTGCTTCGACACATCACGATGTAGAGTTTTTTGCAGACTCCGCGCGTCTAACAGCAGAATCGCTTCTTTGCACAGATAGTTTTATTTCTTAACAGTCAACTTTACCAAATATACAACTGACTTGCATGCATTGAGTTCATTCACCGTGCAGTAGAACATTACTTGCTTCCCATCCTTTTTGCCAAGTTCCTGTGTGTGTGTGTGTGTTTTAGGCATAGTCTTTTGTAGCCTCAAGTTCCTTACGCACTGTTCGCCGATGATCCTGATGTTCACTGGCTTTGGATTCCAAGTTTTCTCACGTTTATTACCAACGGTACCGGGATTTCAGATATAGTCACACAACCACATCACAAAAGGCCTTGCCTTGATCTCACTCACGCTACTGTTGTATGTATGGGTTTGTAACTTACATGTGCTCAACTTCAGCCCTCCCCCCCCCCCCCCCTCCGGTCAGTTCGAGCTATCTGGCGTATGCTTGACAATTTAGGGCTCATATGTACTCATCGAGAAGTCTTCACGCCCCTTGGAAAGATTGAATTAACGTTTCTGAATACCTTGAATGCAGAGAGGATGTCCCAGGTGTTGCTTACTTGCCGAACGGTCGCCTTTCAATATATATCTTCGTATTTCTTTGCATTTGAGATGTTCAGATAGCTTGCTCAAACGGAATGTTAAATGCTAAAGGGCCAAGTGGCTAGTAGGAAAAGAGATAAGCTTTACCCTCGTGCTTGGTTTGGAAATTCTGTTTGGCGTTGAAGAATTCCGTCTGTTCTTGTATTTGATTTGAAAAGAGTAGTGCGCATTGCATACTCCCCAGAAATATGTTTACCGTTTGCAAGCTGTCCGTTTCAAATTCTCTGCGTACGGATACGAAGGTCTTTCAGTTCAGGGAACACACAAGTGGCCTTCCAAACAGTCTCTATGCATGCGCAATCCTGGAAACTGAATTTTTCGTGAAGCATCTTGTGCCTAAAACATGACTTAATCCATTTTGTTCACGTTCACAAGTCCTGCTTATTTCTCGGATCCGAGAACGTTCGTCACTACTAGTATATAGAGTATTTTCAAATGCGAATTGTTCTGTTGTCCCTTTGCATTATTTTTTGGCGATACAGGCCTATCGATAGGAGCTAAAATTTCTCTATACCTATGTTTAGCATACCCTTCAATACCATACGAAAGGACAAGTAGCAATTTGAATTGTTCGTGCTGCTACCCGTTAGCAGGAATAGTTGTGGACCAGCTCTGCGACAGTCCTTTAAAGCAGGCAGTCGCGAATGATGGCAGCACAAAATACGACTGGGTCACATGTCCGGCCTGTAGTGCTGGGAGCAAATGGCCAGAAGGCATGTATGTGCGCCCACAAATGATAGCAAGACTGGCACATGTCAGCTTGATTCTTCACTACGAAGCATATCTACCAGATTTAGACGCGTGATTGAGGAATCATTCAGTGATTCCGAAGGGTATATTATTTGAAACTATGTCATGAATGATATTGAACTGGATATGTTTCTTTCTCTGTGGAGTCATACTTGGCGCGGTAGGACATTGTAGCTCCAACAAATGACTGAAAGCAATTGTCCTGTCTACCGACTGTACAACTCAGTTCTCCATACTTAGGATATGGCAAAATTGAAATGTCCAGGAATAAGATTGGCGAAAAGATTGTTTAATGGTTTAATAAAATCAATATTCCCCTTTGTCTTGCGCTTACCATTTTGTTTGGTTCTTTCAGAGTTGTCTGCCGCTATTATGTACCGTTGGTAATAACATTGGCATCGCGTCCATGGAACTGCGAAGAGAATCTTTTTCTCCCCTGAAAGATTGCTAATCTTCGAACGTTCCATCTCGAGTTCAAGGAGGATAGTACCGACATTTTCGGAAAACGAAGCCGATGGAACTTCCATACCTTTCTTTCATTGTCCTTCTGAGCAGCTCGCCGTCTCACCACGAATCCTTACGCATCAATGTCTATAAGATTGGAAGGCAAAAAACAGCATGTGGATGTGTAAGGTTAGAAAAATTTATTCTCTCCCGTTCGACTGTAGATTTGCCGCTCCCTTTCCGCATTGAGTCTGGCTTGCGCTTGCGTCTCCAATCTCCTCTTCAGTAACAATTCTGATGGGCGATGCCGTAGTCTGTTCTACGCATTCAGAGCGGCTTTGAGAACTTTCGAATTGCAAAAAATACTTATAGAACGCATATTGAAACAAAATAGATATGATATAATCAGTCAGTGCATAAAAAGGTTGTTGGCCTTCTGATTAGAAGCAAAGAAATTCTTTTTAGTAAGAATGCCTACCGCTAGATACGTCTTACTCAAACACTACTCGCCTACTAGAAGAAGAAACAGGGATGTTTACAACGACCTAAAAATGTGGTCTCCTAAATGGCCTATTAAAATTAGGACATACTTCTGTCCCTAGCACATCACAACCAAATGCTGCATCATCAGAACTGCAATAAACCGCAGCACAAGCGTTGGTGCGTGGTCCAACATTTCATTTTCGTGACGGGGAGTGTGATTCGCCCTGCGTAGCGTTCGGGATGCCTAATTCAGTGCAGAAATGGCGCGGGTTAGAGTTGCATCATAGCAGTACAAGTAAAAATAGCCCAGTGGAAGAAAACTGTCTTCGTCATCATCGAGTGGTCGCGGAAAGCTGCACAGCGGGTGGTAGAAACTTTCTACTGGAAAGTGCTCATGAAACTATAATGTTTCAAAAATTTCGCCAATTCTACTTGTTGAAAAATTGTGTCGAGCACAACTCCAAAGTGACCATGAGACTCGGCGCGGACACTACGGGCTAAGTCGCGGAGAGCCGTCTGTCTCCAGCAACCTTCCCAACTCAGTTCGCGCCAGAGTGAAAAGGCACGGCGCTGCGATTCTTGACGAATCTTTGCGAGACGAAGCCATGACGAGGCAGTCCAAGGGCAACACAGATGGCGCTGTGTTCACTTATCATGAGAGGCGCAACATGAAGCACGGATCTAAACGTATGCGGCTCCCTGGCGCTGCAATGAAGCAGTGGAATCACTGTGCGCTCAGTCTTGTAGGAGCCACCGACCCGGTTCTGACAGCGGAGGGTGTTTTGTACGACCGGGAGGCCATTGTGCTCAACCTGCTACATCAGAAGGAAACCGCTCGGAAAGAACTCATGGCTGAAAAGGCTGAAGAGCAAAAAAAGGCTAAGGAAGACGCTCAACGCTACGCTGAACAAAAAGCAAAACTGGAAAAGAGCTTCGTTGAGGAACAAGAAGCTGTTCACACGCAGCTCAAAAAGGACAGCGAACAGCCGCTGGACGAGGAACACAAGAGAACGAACTTCTGGCTTCCGAGCGATGATAAGCTTGTGACAGTTGACTCGCGGCCAAGAAAAAAGCGTCGGAAGGAAAAAATGTGTCTACGGACGGTGTGTCCGGTAACGCATCAACCATTGAAAGCGCGAGACTTGATTGCATTAAAGCCAATGCGCGTCAAGAAGGGATCATCGCAACAGGACGGTGCGGACAGTGAACCAACGCAAAGCTATGCGCCAACTGCTGGGACAGAATACATGTGTCCGGTTTGCCACACTGTGTTGGTGAACTCGTCAAAACCAGTAGCGCTTAGAACCGGGACAGTACTGTGCGCAAGTTGTGTTAATAAGTTTGTACTCAAGAGTGGACGAGATCCTGTGACTGAAGTAGAGATAGACGTGAAGACAGATGTGATTGCAGTTCACAATGCCGGGACCGGTTTTGCCGGTAGCACGCCAGAAGATTGCAGTTCCAAGGAGGCCAGACTGTACAGGCCCTCCGTTCGATAAACATAGATGCCCTCCCCCTCCCATTCATGAGGTGGGCAACTGTTTATCGAGCTTCAAAGGTGGTGGCTTAAAACGACAGCTACGAATTTGCGAAGCTAAGAAAAAGACAGTAAGTAAAGCGACAACAATAGATAAGATGACGCCGGTCACCACGTATTATGTGGCAAGGCAGTTATTACTCGAGAGCGGAAAGAAACCACAACCGAACCGAACGCACAGCGATATCGGGCGTTTGTACTCGTAGCAATCGGTCACCCGGGTGGGAGGATTCCATTCGACGGGCCTGGATTCGATGCGGTCGCGGCAAGGGGAATCTGCTCATCAAGTTGGCTTCCAGACACCAGACGCACAGGACTTAGCGCATCGCTGATGACGTCTTCGATGGACCTGTCACCTCTAAATATGCTACTGCCGGCGCCGTCCAATGATTCGCGGTTCATGATGTTCTGTAGCACCTCAAACACGCGGCCGCTCTCACCGACCTGATCCTTCAATGTTTCAATCTCCTGTTTGAGGTTTGACCAGGCGTCCTGCATCACAAGAATTTCTCGATGAAGCTCGGAGCGCTCGATGGTGACTTGCTTGCAGAGCTTCTCGAGCGCTTCGATTTTGGTTCGCTCTTTGCGTTCTGTCTCTCGAGCGGCGATAATGGATTGTTCTAGTCGCTTGCACTCGGATTCCATGGCCTTGATGTGGACGTTGGTGGAATTGTTGGCGTTTCTAGAAATGGCATTTGCGCTCTGGAGCTGCTTGGCTTCGGTCTGGAGCTTGTCAATCTGCGTCTTTTGAGTGTCATACAAGTTGTCGGTAGACTGCAGATATTGGTCGCTGTCTCGTATGGTAGTTCGACTATGCTGGACATCGTTTTTAAGCTGATGATGTTGTTGTTTAGCTGTTTGCAGTTGCTGATGTATTTGGGCGAGCTGTTTGGTAGTTGCGGAATGGGTGTTTACAAGCTCTCGATGCTTCGCTACAAGCAGCTGTTGTTCCAACTGTTTTCGTTTCACCTGCTGATTGAAGTGCTGTTCTCGCATGTCGTATCGCTCTTGCAGGACGGAGATTTTGTTTTGCAAAGTCTGAACATATAGGTTGCGCCGTTCCCGCGAATGGTTCTTCGAGGTGAGCTTGTTGTTGATTTCGGCCATGGCGGCGTTAAATCGTTGTACAACATCCTCGGTGATCTTCTTTTCAGCCACAATGCTCTGCTCCGCTTCCTCGTCAATGGACTTGTTGCGGCGCGCCAGCTCGCGACTTAATGCGTCCAGCTTGTTGCGCGCGGCGGCGGAGCGGTCAAATTCGGTGTGCAGGACGACGAACTCGGAGTCGAGGACGAGGGCGCGCGTGCGAGTGCTGGCCAGGTCGCAACGAAGGTCGCGTTGTTCCTGTAAGGCGACGATAATCTTCTTGAATGTGGCCTGAATGCGAGCAGAAATGGCGTGCTCGCTGGATGGACCGCGAACTGAGTTGGGGTCACTCGCAGTGGGGCGTCTAGCTCTTCTGGGCATTGTGTAGGCGAGGTGGTTACGATGAGAGGAAGGGCGAAGGAGGACTGAGCGCGTTGACGACGAAAAGATATCGTCATTCGCGGGGAAGGAGCGGCGGTGAGAGGTTGGAGGGAGGGGGGGGGGAGAGAGTGCGGACGGAGGGGAGGGCGAAGGCGGGAACGAAGGACGGCGGCGGAGGGCGGAGGGGGAGGGCGGGAGGGGCGGGGGCAGGGGTGTTGGTGGGGTCGGAGAGAAAGGCGCTGCGGCTGCCATTGCGAATGGAAATTTGGGAGGCGAGGCGAGGCGGAAGGGGTGTGCACGGTGCAGTGCACAGCGAAGCGCGACCAACGCGCGTGTTGCGCCTGTAAATCGTGTGTGCTCAAAATGTAAATCAGCAGCGCTATGTCATATGTATTATGTCGGCCGCCTGATACGGCTGCGTGCGGCAGCCGTGTGTGCACGTCGGCCCGCAGCGAGGAGAGCAAGCGCCGGGAGCGAGGCGCGATTCGGGTGGAAGCACGCGAGAACGCGTTCGCAAGCAACTGCACAAGCGGTATTTACAACGAGCATCTACTCAGCTGTGGCGGCGGCAAGTTGCGCCAGTGTCGCTTCGAGAGCGCGCACAAACACATACACGTCCGCGAAGCGATTATAAAGCGGAACCGGCGCCACTCGCAGCACGTCCGGTCGCCGAAAGTCACACACCACACCGTTCTTTTCAAGCATTTCGCACACCTCTTGCGCGCATGCCTTAACTCGCAACCGCAAAGACAGCTGACATCCGCGCCGTTCCGCCTCGAGCGGAGATACAATGGTCACAACGTTAGGCAAGCACCTCTGCAAACCAACCTGCAGGAAGTGCGTCAGCAAGATGCTTTTCTTCCTCAGCGCCGCAACGCCACCCGCGCGCTCGAACACTTGGAGCGAGGCGATCAGCGGCGCCACGGCGAGCACGGGTACGTTAGAGGCTTGAAACCCGGGTGCGCCACGTTGTGCTTGGAATTGCTGACGCATTTCGAAACGCGTTTGCGGACAGTGACCCCACCAACCGGCGTGTCTCGCCAACGGTTCATCGGCGTGTTTATCGTGCAGGAACAAAGCGCCGGTCGCACCTGGGCCTGAGTTGAGATACTTGTACGAACACCACACCGCGAAGTCTACCTGCCAGTCGTGCAAATGCAGCTCCATATTACCCACCGCGTGCGCAAGGTCCAGACCAAACGGAATGCCGTGCGCGCGGGCGCGTGTGGCGAGCGCCTTCATGGGCAGAACCTGGCCCGTGAAGTACTGCACGCCTGGCAGCAGTATGAGCGCCAGCGATTGCGCATTTGTATCTATACACTCCCACAAGTCTTGCTCGCGCAGCAGCGACTCACCTGCGCGCGGCTCGACGATGACGACGTTTTCGTTGGGGTCGAGACCGCGCGACGCTATGTGAGTGTGCACAGCGTACATGTCGGATGGAAATGCATGCGCCTCCATGAGGATCTTCGTGCGCCACTTGTGTGGGCGGTAAAAGGCAGTTAGCATGGCATGCAAATTGACCGTGAGCGCATTCATAACGGCCACTTCGTGTTCGTAGCGTGCGCCGACGAGCGGCATGAGCAGTCGTGCAGGTTCCTGTTCCATGCATACCCACGGTTGTGGCTCCTCGAAGTGGCCGTTTACAGCGCGCGAACCCCATTTCTCAAGGTGCGTTTGTACGGCTTCGACAACAGCATTGGGTCGCGC
This sequence comes from Gracilariopsis chorda, assembly GCA_003194525.1. NCBI lineage: Eukaryota > Rhodophyta > Florideophyceae > Gracilariales > Gracilariaceae > Gracilariopsis > Gracilariopsis chorda. Next base: position 74,345 of record NBIV01000227.1, read on the forward strand.
GCCGAGTGAGTGCCCGCAGAGGTAGACTGGCGCGGGGAGCGAGAATTCGGAGCGGAGGTGGTGGAGGGGGTCGGTTTGGTCGAGACGGTCTGCTGTTGCGCGGTCGAAGTTGGAGTGCGGCTCAATGCGGGGAGGCTGAGAGGGAGACGTCGACGTCGACGTCGACGCAGACGGTAGGATTCGGACGGATGGGGAGGAGGACGTTTGTGTCTGCGACATCTGTTGAAAAGGGGGGCGATGCGGCGGAAGAGCAGCAGGGGTGAAGAAAGTACCGGCGTGTCTGCTGGTCTTCACGGCGAGATGACGACGGAGGTGAGGGACAGAGTTGCATGTTGGCGCCAGTGTTTAGTGGATGCACTGCGATAATGCAGATGGGACATGTGGCTACGGCCACGCTTGCACGGCGCTCGTTTGCACAGTGCGAAATGTCACATTTGGGAACAGAGCGCAAAAAGGCGCCGTTTAGCCGGAAGATGCAGAGGGCAGCACTGTGAGCGCAGAAGCATTAAGCAAAAAGTGGAGATATCAGTGTGTGTGGAGAGTTACCGCATCCAAGGTTCGAACTTGGGACCCATGGCGCGCTCATCGGGGAACGAAATGTAAGACCATTGCTCTAGCCACTGAGCTAATACGGCTAACCAGGCTCCTTGCTGTGTGTAAATGGCCCACAGCTGGCACAATATTTATTACAACCTGTGTTCAATGATTATCTGTGATCATCATCGTGCCCGGGAGATGCATCAGCAGCACTCAGCAGCACTCAGCAGCACTTGCTCGTTGTTCCGATTCCGAACAACAAAGCCGAACAACGAAAGAGCACTGGAGCGCTTTACTACCAAACGTAATGGCAGTTTGTGTGTTCAAATTTACACGTTTGCAGATTAGCGCTTGTCCGCTGCCGGGGCCGGCCGCGAGAAGAAGCCACTACCAGACAGCCTCCCCCATACGGCGCCCGGCGCGGCGCCGTCGTCGTCCTCACCGTTAGCGCCCGGCCGCCCCACCGCGCGCGTATCATCGGCGCCATCAACGGCGCGTCCAAACAGCGATATCGCCCGTCCACCCTCCGCCTGCATCTGTGCGTCCGCCAAAGCGCGGTACTCCGCGACACCCTCCGCCAAAGGCTTCCCCCTCAGCACGCCAATATGGTTTCGAACATCTTTCACATCCCTTCTCACAACGCCTTCCAGCACCGGAATCAAATCGAGCAAACTGGTGTCAGACGCATCTCCGTCCCATTTGGGGATGAGTATGCAGTTTTCCGGTTGCATACTGACGTGTTTTTCATCGTGATCAATGACGATAACGCGCGATAAATCACGGTTGAGTCGGCTCAAATCTTTGACATGCACCCCGTTGCGATAATGTGTCTCAGCGCGATATAATCTATGACTGATATACATATTCGGGTCCAACTTGTCCAGAATAGGATCTGCATACATGTTCAAGCTGCTAGTGAACACCACAATTTCATAAAACGATGCCATGTACGCTAGAAACGCCTCTGCGCCCGGTCGTTTTGCGATTCTCCATCCGCTGGCGCGCGTGTATGACGAGCTGACGAGCGTTTTTTCCAGGTCGATGACCAGCGTGCGCACGGAGTGCATTCCTTTGGGCACATCCGGTAAGAGCTTTTCTCTGGACGGCTGCGCAAACATATTGATGCGTGCGCGAATTGCGTGCTGTGCGTCTTGCAGTGTGGCCTGCGCTTGCTCGCGGATGGGGGGGTATGCCGCTCCTGCCGCAACAGCCAAGGCGCCTGTGGCGACCAATACCTTGCGTGCACTCCATGCGGAAGGCGGTGCTTGTTGGGCTGGCGGAGTGCGCGTTGGGGTGCTTTTTGTGGACGCTGCTCTGCTTGATGGGTTGGGCTGATGGTGGCGGAGGGAATGGGATATTCGCGTGATCACTAGCGGGGCGCATCGCAGCGATCGCGGCGTGGGCGCGCGATGCATGGCGGATGGCGGCTGCTGATGAAGATGAGTGGCGTTGGTGCGGACGATGGATTGTGCAAAGTCAAGTCCAACCGTTGATTCCTTTCCTTCTCCTCGCACGGCGGACACAAAAACCAAAAAGCTAAATTATCAGTGGACAAGTGTTTTCCAAATGCGGCGTCTGCACGCGCAGGACAGCGCTCCGTCTTGAAAAGGCGCAGCGTTGTTGGCGGCTGCTCCAACTGCCGCCGCTGCAAACGCGGGTACCGCGCGTAACGAGCCGTCGCCATGGACGGCATAGAAAGCGCGTACCGCGAGGCGCGTCGCGTAATCATGGACGCCCGCAATCAGCTCGAAACGTTGGAAGCCGCTTCTGCAAACACTCAGCTCGATCCGCAGGCATCTGCACCAGTGTCATCCGCCTTTTCCGAAAACGTCGCCGTGCTGGCCGCGAAGGCATCTCAGCTTCGCTCCATGTTGCTTTCCGAACCGCCCTCAAGACGGCAGGTGTGGAAGGCGAGGTTGCGCGATTTGGACGACCAGATCGCCGAGTTTCGCGCCGGGCATGCGAGATGTACCGCCCGACTGAGGCACATTCGAAATGAACGTGACATGAGAGACGAACTATTTCAGCGGCGCGCAGGCGCGCAGCAGCAACAGCAACAGCAACAGCAACAGCAACAACGGGGGGATGCGGTGTTGCGAGTTGGTATGGTGGAGGAGGCAAGGGTGTTGGACGACTCCACTGGTACAGCGTCTGCAATATTGAACACCGGGCGCGGTGCGTTGGAGAAGCTGCTGTTTCAGAAGGGTCGATTACGAAGCATGAAAAAGAGAATGTTGGACGTGATGAATCAAATTGGAGTGGATCGTCGAATCATTGCGAGCATCGAACGACGCGAGTATTCAGATACTCTGTTAGTGTATGCATTGATGGTGCTGATGTTGGTATTGCTTGCGTTGGCGGTGTTGTGGAAGTATCATCGCAAACGCGAGGCAGGTTGAGCATCAACAACACACACGCACAAATACACTCGAAAAACAAAAAAAAAAAGGTTCTTTTATGTACACGTACAAGAAGGGGGGAGGGGGCAGAAGGGGAGCGCAAGCCAAACAAGGCACGTAAAAGAGTGACTTGGAATAGCCGTAGATAGCACGCGAGGGCAGTTACGCAGCGGTAGCGGCGCGAAAGGGAGCGGTGATATGGGATAGTTACGAAGGAGATGAGGTTTTGGCTACAGTAAAGCAACTGGAGGTGGTTTCTGTGGCTCCTTGATAGCGGCTGTCGGAACGCTATCCTTGAACGGGGCGTCAACACCCTCAGGCAGTAAGCAACGCACGTTGAAGGCAATAGTAGCGAGACGATTGACCCAAGCCGGAAAATTATCGTGCACGCCGAGCAAGGCGGTAAGCTGGCTTGAGAACGAATTGCAGTTTCGTGAAATGAGCGAGTAGCGATTGCCGATGTACTCGGTGCGACCGAGGTATGTGATGATGTCATCCACTTGTGGCTCAGACATTGTGGTGTAGCCTAGAAAGATTGAAGAGCGATACCTGACGGCGGGGCATTCTCTTGGATGCACTTCGAAAATGCCTGATTCGCCATTTGGGTGTGCGCCGAAGGCGAATTCTCGACCCCATACTTGCACGCCGGTGTGGAAGACGCCGATGCCGCAGTGGATGAGGACGTTGTTGACGCGAGGGATTATGGCGGGATCGTCGGGCGTTTGCACGTCGTAGACGTTGAGGTAGACGGCGTTTGCGGCCGGTTTTTCGGGCGTGGATGAGGATGATGCTGTTGTGGATGCTGTGCAGGAGGAGGAGGTTGTGGAGGTGGATGTGGATGACATGGCTTGAGAGAGACGGGTGTTTCGATGCGCTTTCGGACACGAGTGTGAGACGCTAACCATTGCGGACGAGACGGTGAAGGGGTAGTATAGTGGGGGCGAACACGAAGCCAGAAGGGGGCGGGCAGCACCAAATCGGGAGCGATTGCAACGGAAGTTCCGAACGGGTCGGAGGGGGTGGGGCGGAGCAGGAGACACGAGATTAGGCGGGAAGGGGTGCAGCGTAGAGAAAGAAAGTCACAAGAATGGATTTTGGGGGGGGGGGTGGAGTGGACGGCGCTGGCGCTACGAAGAGGAGGAGAAGTGGCGAGCGGGCGTGCATGACGTATAGATAGGTGGAACAGTGCGATTTTAGAGGCGCCGATGGTGAAAGGCGTGCGGCAGCGCGCGCACAGCCGTTTCGGGCGGGCGCGCGTGCTACGCTCTCAGTTCAAGTCGCGCCGTGACACGTGGCGCGTCCTCCCCTCGCGGCGGCCGGCCACGTGTGCCTTCGAGCGCCGTCCGCGCCGTCTGCGCTGGCCACGTGGCGCCGTCAGAGCGACAGCAGCCTGTACAGCGCGTACACGAAGCGCAGCGGCGTGAGCAACGCGTGCGCGCAGCCGCTGTTGGGCAGCGCGCTGGTGTACGCGCTCACGACGATGCCGTGCACCACCAGCCGCCCTTGCACCGGCTGCGGGTTGAACAGCCCACGCCGTACTACCCACTCCACGTTGGTCACCGCGCTTGCGCCGTGTTCCACGTCCGTTAGCGAGTCGCCGACGCGCACTTCCTGAGCCGTCTTCGCCTTCATTTCCCGCCCCACCAGCACGATATGTCCGCCAGAAAGCGTCAAACTGCGCTTATGCTGCGTGTGGATCCGCACGAACCGAGCCAGCACAATCGAGTTACGATGCGTGAAACTCATTATTGCACTGCCTCCACCGCTGTCGTCCACTAGCACCTCGTCGTGAAGTTTCACACTTTCCATTCTCACCACACGCCCGTCGGAAAGCCATACCTGCTCCCCGGCGGGGAAACACGCCCGTTGTGAAGCTGTGTCTACGAAACTCTGCACGCTTCCATCGTCGAGCAATTGCACCCCATCCAACCCGTTCAGCGCCGGCGCGCCCACCGATGCGACGCCCTCTCCACCACCTGCAACTGGCCCCGTGTCCAGCGGCGCGGGAGCGCCCAGCGGCGCGGGACTAATGCCGGGCGGAAGCGGAATCGGCGACAGCAACGTTACATCCGCCGTTTCAACCGCTGTCGCTGCTGCTGCCGCTGCGGAAGGCGATGGGGACGCGCTTGGGCGAGGAACGTTCACAAATTGCGCCTGCTCGTTTGCGTTGCCGCGGTATACACACGGTGAGCTTGTAGAGAAGTAGTAGATGTACTTTGAACCCGGTTTGAAGTTGACACGAAAGTTGCTTCCCGCTTGTGATTGCACCACTCGTTTTGGCGCCACCCACATGGACACGCTGTCGGATGCTAACGCCAGTCCTCCGCATCGGCGAGCGCCCACTTCGACGCCCAGAAAGAAGCTCTCATCAGCCAGAATAAAATCTCGAATCAGTGTGTTGTTGCTGTCCAGCGGTGTTAGATCCTTGCTGCGTCGTAGAACTGTTGCCGAAGTAGCAGTGACTGGCGAGCTTACTTCGCTTGCAGTGCATTTTTGTTCGCCGCCGCCGTCAAATGGGAGCGACACCAACTGGTGGGGGATGATCAGTAATAGCCCGACTGTTGACAGTGTGGGCTCCACTTGACGAATTCGTATTGCATCGCCGCATGCTGCCGAGTACGGAGGGATAGGAATGTTACGGTAAAGGCCTGGAATCTGCGTCGTCTGAAAGTTGCGAATCACGTCTTCGCCGCGCTCATCGGGCGGTGACGGCACGCCCAGCGTCGTGGTAAACAGCGGTGGCAGCAGTAACAATATGCCCACCGACAGAACGCTTGAGTACACGAGCACCTTCATAGAGCACGTTTGGAAAGTGGTACCGTTGTTTGTTTTCTGTGGCGACGACGGGGGAGGGGGGCGGAGAACGTTGTCTAGCTAGAAGTGGACGGGCGCGGCGTGGAACCAGGTGCAGACTCTGCAGAGTCGCATTCTCGCGTCGTTTGACGCTTGTTCACACGTCCAATGTGACGAGCGCTACGGCGCCACATCACAATGGAACGGGCGCGCACGCTGATTGGCGCATCCATAGCGTGACGCATCTCGACAAGTGTACTCGCTGTAGTTGCGTTACAGTCGCTGTCACGACGCGCGCTTGCGTTTCGTGAGTGCGCTCTCTTCGTTTGGTTGCAGCGTGGTTGCTGTGCGTGCGTGCGTGGCAGCTTTTCGCGTTGCCTTTCGTTTCGCCACCACCAGCCCTCTCCCTAAGATACCCTGCCGTCCCTGAGCACCGCAAACACTTTTCTCGTCGTCTGTTCGCGTTGCTATGCACGCTTGCGACAACCGAGTTGCGTTTGCCCGTCCCGTCTTCATCGCGTTCAGGTCCCGTGAAAAGCGTCTTCTTCTTCCCGCCCGTCCTTCACAAGCGTTTGCCAAAATGCACATTCGTTTCGGTCCGTTTCGATTGCTAAACGGCCGCCCGCCGGCACGCAGCCAGCTTTCCCCCGTCTCGCAATCGCCGCCCACCGCCCCGGACATATCCGCTGGTCTGCGGAAGGCCATCCAACTGCTATACGTTGAGCATATCTCCGAGTCCGGTGTCGACTACCACGCGCTCAAGTCCAGCCCACAATTTGCTGAATACGTCGCTCAGACAGCTCGTTTACCGCACCTCGACCTGCAAGCCGCCCTCACATCAGACGCCGCTAAGATTGCCTTTTTCGTCAACCTGTACAACGCGCTTACGCAACATGCAGTCGTCGTTTGTAACCCTCCCCCGTCGAATTCGTTTGCCCGATTGCTGTTTGGTATCTCTGTCGGATACCGTGTCGGTCCTTTTAAACTCTCCCTGAACGACATTGAAAACGGAATTCTACGCGCGAATCGGTCCGTCTCTATCTTGCCAAAGCCGTTTGGCTCCAAGGATCGACGACTGTCTCTGGCCGTGCAAAACGTGGATGCCCGTATTCATTTCGTGCTTAACTGTGCTGCAACCAGTTGTCCACCCGTGCTGTTTCTCACGGCGGACAACCTTGAAAACGCGCTCACCACGGCTACACGCGGATTTTTAGCCAATCACGATAACTTTTCCGTCAAGGCACACACCGTCTCTCTGAGCATGATTTTCAGGTGGTATCATTCGGATTTCTCCGTGGATGGTTCCGATGCCGGTGTGCTGCGATACGTTGTGCAGCATGGGGACCCGAAACACGATTCTGTCGTGCAGTTGAAAAAGCTGCTTGACAATTCTGCTTTGCACATTGCTATTTCGTGGTTGCCGTATGACTGGTCGCTCAATAGTTCCTCTTGATTGTGCTGTGACTTTTGTTTTGCTTTTCTTGTTCGTTTTTGACAGGCGCTGTTTTGGCGTTGTGAGTGTGTGTCTTTGGTTTTTTAAGGGGTTCTGTATTTGCCCACTCTGCTGCTCCGTTTGATTTCGCATGCTGACCATATAGCCCGTCACAGAACAGAATAGTACACTCGTTTGTGTTTAGATAGGTTTATTCGTCACCATCAACGCAGTTGGGATATTGCTTTCGTTTGCTTGCTTGCTTTTGTCAACTTTTTCATTGTCAACTTGTGTATAACTGTGTAGAGTCATAAACGTCTGGACGGTACGACGTTCGCTTACTCGTTTGTTGCTACAGCATCTGCTCCTCTTAGGACTGCACTGTGATTGCATCGGCGTAGTTCTTCTTTTTTGGCAATGGCCTGCACGTGTTGAACCGCAAGCAGTTGCCGGCGTGTCCTGACGCGGCATTCTTTGGCTTCACGCATTTGTTTCTTTTCCGTCTATTGCGAATGTCATGTGTGCAACAAATGCAAAGCATTATGGTCTCTTTTCATGGTCAGAAGATATCCGGGAGCAACTCGAGCTTGCGTATGTTGGAAACACATAAAGGTGCCCGTGGGCTCTATCATACCGCCACGATACTCGGGTTAAGGGTTAACCCTTTACATCCAAATCCAAATCCAATATATGACACCTTCACCTCGAGAGCGCCATAGAGAGGCCGGAAAGAAGGTGCCCAAGATGGAACATCGCTAGCGCGACAGATACTGTACGTTTACAAGGGTACACGAGGTTTTGTTCGGAAAAAGTTTGCAGACTCGAAAAGAATACAATCACAGAAGGCTACCCTTGTACATAAATTTGCTCTGTACGCGCATGATGCATGTCACAGCGTGCAAATCAACGCATCCCCTCGCAGGGGGTGCTCACACGATCCACGTTGGCACGCGTCTGTTTCGGCAACTGGTGTGGGCCACTCTCACGCTCCCCGTTGCAATCAGCCGTTCCGTTGCATCTCTATCGCACTTCCCAATAGCGCGTCTCAAAACCAGCCACCGCTCAGTTCGTTACTTTTCTCGCCCATCAATCCTTTCACTTCGCTGTCGTAATTTCATCCCGATCCCAATCATTCTCTAACCCCCGAATCATTCCCCCGTCCTGCCCTTTGGCATACTTTCATCCATTCCACACACATGGCTCCTGCCCGACCGCTTGCTTCCTCTCCGTGGACGGTGCGTTTCCGAATTACGTTTCGTACCTATTGCTCTTGTACCGTGCATCGTTTTTCTAACATTACCCCTCCTTCCACATCCAATTGCGCTTCTTTTGCTCTCCTTGCTTCCGAAAGGTTGTTCTGCAGGGTTCGGACCACTTGTCCTACGAAGAAGCTACCCAACTCGACAAGCTTGAATATGCACTAGGTGTTGGCACCTCCTCTGTAGACAAATTTTTGGGTCAGGATGGAGTCATTGGTGCTCTATCGGTAAGGCTGCAGTCTTGTTCTCAACGGAGATTTACATCGTACAATCAATCTCTATCTAACTTTTCCATGACACCCTCCTGATTTTACTCATCCGTGCTAATCCCAGAGTGCCCTTGCTAAAGCGACAACCCCCGACTTGAATGCCGATGCGTACACTCGCGCTGGCAAGCTTCTCACCGCTATTGTCGATTACGTTACACCCAAGTCGCGATCGGCCGCCTTTAACCAATTTCTTTCTGGTTTAGGACCAACCTACTTGCAAAACTTCATAAACCTTCTCGAAAAAGATAAGGAAGTGGCCTCGTGGTATCTTGGCGCGCTCGGCCCCATTCTTGGATCTCGTGCGTTGACGAATGCTGCCGAGCAAAACGGCGATGAAAAAGCCATCGAGGAGCAGAAACGCGCCTACTCCTCAGCTGCCGCGGACGTTCTTGCAACAATCACAGCTCAGAGTCTTCTCGCCAATGAAGAAGAAGAGGAAGAGCAAGCTGAAGAACAATCCACATCCGCTGCTCTGCCGGCTGTTTCTTTCAGCAGTCTCCGTTCTTCTGGTCCTCACAGCGCGGCTTCCTCAATCGGTTATATTCCGACCGTAGCCGATATTGGAGCACCCCTTCCTCAACCGTTCTCCAGCGCGGGAGACGAGCAGCTGGGTCGTATTCTCTCCGGAATTGCACAATTCCTCTCCACGGACGAAAACAGGTTAATCTTCTGCACCGTTAAGCCCGATTGTGGACGTGGACCCGCTCTGCTTGCCAGCCTCCTGGATAAGGAAGTTGGCATGCCCGTGCAGGTCCACTATCAGGCTGTATTCTGCTTGTGGCTGTTGTCGTTTGTCAGCCAAAAGGATTCTAGCTGTGCAGCTGTCGAGGTTGTCTCAGATGCTCTTGAAGAAGCTGCCGTTCCTCGCCGACTCACTCTGCTTCTCCGTGAGGTGTGGGCGGAGAAGGTGGTGCGTGTTTCCCTCGCTACTCTTAGAAACCTCCTAGGCATGTCAACTACGTTGCGGAAGGAAATGGTTGGCGCTGGTCTCGTCAGTGCGCTTCAGTCACTATGCTTCAGGAGGTGGAATGACGAAGATATCCGCGATGACCTTGGTGTACTTGCCGAAGCCCTGGAATCGGAGCTTGCTTCCATGAGCAACTTCGATGTGTACAGAGCTGAAGTTTTGTCGGGAGGCCTTGAATGGACACCTGCCCATCGTGATGATACTTTCTGGGAGGAGAATGCCGAAAAACTTGAGCGAAACAACCAGGAGGTACTTCGTTGCTTGGTTCGCCTGCTTCATCAATCCACCGATGAGACGGTGCTGGCAGTGGCTTGCAACGACCTTGCGCAGTTCATGAAGCACAACCAACGTGGACGAATCATTATGCAATCGCTCGGTGTGAAGGGAAGATTGATGGAACTGATGGTAACCGGAGAAGGTGAGGCTCGTCGCTACGCCTTGAACTGCGTACAGGTGCTGATGATTCGATGGAACCGTCAAGAGTCATAGACGGATTCTGCAAGACGAATTGTTTTTGTCCGCCTGTTTCTCTCTTGTTTCCTGCTTTCAACTTGCCCAACTACGCCTTATTAACGACTCAAACGAAAACTCTTTACGACTAGAACGAAGAAGTTCCCAGTGGTTTTTGGCATCTCCCCTGTCGTTTATAGAGCTTGGTGCGATAGGTAAACGTTAACTAATTACGTAAACTCGGATGTTTGTGCCCATTTCAGCGTGATGGGTGATCAAGATGAAGACTGATTTTCGTTTTAAATTTATTGTAAGAACCCGTTAGCAATATGTTATGTGTGTATACGTATTTCGAAGAACAACTTTCTTCGCAGTAAGTTGATATGTTTCACGTGAATATGTTTTGTGAGAGTGATCGTTCCGATTAAGTGATCCGGTTGTTCATATATCCTGTGCCATGGAACCTTCGTTCTTAACTAGAAAAAACCGCACTCCACCTCAATCAAAAAAGAGAAAAACAGAAGCGCAAAAGCGGGGGAAGATGTGCGCAACTGCTACTGGACGTCCTTGGTGGGAGCTCTTCGGCGCACTCTGGTGACAGTGGTCCAATCACCTCCACTATCGAGGTCTTCCGAACCGACAGAACCTGGGTTCGAGGACTTGCTATCTGGTAGCAAGGTTGGGATTTCGGGCTGGCCCTTTGAAGGTTTCCTACGTCTTCTTCTGGAAGACTTTCCTCCAGGTGGTCGATTAGATTCGCCGTTTGCTTGAAAGGCATTCTGTTTCGGTGGAGAATGACTTCGGTCGGCGTTCGGCACACTCGTTGGATTAGATGGCTTAGAATGGCGCTCTTCAGACGCTAAATGACCGTTTGCATTCTCAGTACCGCTTGCATCCTCACTGCCGTTTTCAGAGGACTGTGGAGATGATGTCTCGGATCGCCCCCCAGGGTTGTCATGGGCGTTCGGACAGGTTGGCTTTGATTGAGCAGTGGATACAGCAGACTTGTGATAGTGATTGGAAGTCTTATGAGACGGCTCTTCAACGCTCTTAGAGGTTTCATCGATGATCTTTCGAGGAGATGCACTAGAAGCGCCGATGAATGCGCCAATGGCTCCCAAATAACCATCATGCTTGAGAAACAACGCTTTCATCTTGCCCTGGGACCAAAAATCGACTGCAAACGATATGTCCGCAACGGTATAAGGATGGTTGCGGATAAAGTTTCCGCCAAAGTAAATGCGGTCCAGATTATGTACACGCGCGTTCAAATAGGCGATTTGACCAATATTGTATGAGACCATTCTGAGTAAGGCGAGAGCAATGTCCTGCGGACGGTACTGAGCTCCGGTGTGCGTGATTAGGGTGGGTGACCATGGTACATCGCTTCCTATCCCGAACGCCTTGAGTACACGACCTACCAGGGGGAGGGCGTGACAAAAAGAGAGCCAGAGATCAAGCGTACCGCATATAGCGCGACGAAAGCGATCTTTGATAAGGGAAAAGGTGGTGAGTTGATGGCGTGCGTAGTCGTTGCGCATGGTGGCTTTCCCAAACGAAGCGGCAATGACACTGGCATCGAGGCCAAGGTTCTCGTAAGCGCCGCCATAAATGTCACCGACGAGCATATCAACATTGCGATTGTCACCGTGGTTGGTAAGATCGATGACCTGGTCAAAAGTCTGGCAATCAAGCAGCATGCGTGCGAGCCCCCAAAATGTACCACCGCCCAAGGAGCTTCCGCTAACGCGCTCAAAAGTGGCATGGTCAGTGACCTTGACGATGGAAACTCCACTGCCAATGTTGACAAGCAGGTATGGAAAAGGGTTTGTAGCCGCGGGGACAAAAAGTTGCGTGGCGTGTGGAACTGAGGCGGGTTGAGGAGGTCGGTGCGGTTGGGTCTTTGAGTAAATGTAAACCTCGTTATCCACGTAGGTGAGAAGGAAATTGAGCCCGGCCACCGTGCAGGTCATTTCGTCAAGAGTTGCCAGGGAGACGTCGATCTCGTCCCTAAAGGCGGATTCATACTTGAAGGAACCTCCTCCGGTGGCGCGGATGTGACGGCGTGCGGTGTGATGTGCCCAGTTTCGACGGATGAAGCGGAGCAATTGGTGAATGTTTCGTGATTCAAAGGCGAAGAAATGTAGAGTGCCGTCGAGAACGGGTACTGGTACGGAAAGTGCATTTGCGAGAGTGCCGTCGACTTGATGGATCTTGAGGGGTGGTGGGGCTCTGTTGTGTGGTAGATGAGGCTGTAGATAGACTAGCTTTGCGAGGGAGCCGCCTATATCTAGTGCTAAGGCGTTTGACTCTTTCAGGAGGTTGATTTGGGAGAGGACTGTGAGAGCAGTGTCAACCTTTACGAGGTTGTGGTGTTCAGGACGGGAGGGCGTATCGGGGGGCGGCATTTTTGGGGGTGGTACAAATGAACGCTGACTGAAATGCTTTTAGTCGGGGCGGAAGGAAGGGGAATGTGGAACGGGAACGGACGTGACGTTGGACGGAGGAGGGGTTGTAGTGTAGGCGGGGGAGGGGGGGTGAGGAGCAACGCTGACAAGAGGGGGAGTATCGCCACGCGTCCACGCGGCGCGAACTGTGGACGCATAAAATGACGGATAAGAAGGGGCGCTGTGACGAGGCGGGGTAGCGCACGAAGTGGCGTTGACGTCATGATGGCGGAGCCTAACGCAGCGGCTGCGTCGGGACGAGCGTCGCGGCCGCTGTCCGCGCTACTTCGTCATCCGTTCCGCTTCCGCGCGTCGACGCCGACGCCACCTCCCCGCGCGTACGCGCAGCCGCGCTCATCGCCGTCGGCGCTGGCAACGTCGATGAGTCTGGTATCGCAGCCGAGTGCGATGCGCGCGTCCAAATCAACGTCTCGTCTTGCCACACCTAACGAGCCTCCCCCCGAGGCAGAGCCGCCTCCGCCGCTGCCGTTGACAAAGCCGTATGCAGAGTTTGCAGCCGTGTTCGACAAGATTGCAGATACGCCTGCGGCCTCTTTGCGTCTTGTTTCGCCGAACGCGAAGCAGTCGCTTATAGAACGTGCGGCGTTGATTGATAGTATGCCGGACCCGCCTCGGGCGCCGCAGGAGTGAGCGAGTTGGGTGTAGAGCGTGCTGGGTGGCTTTTGAGACGGACGGACTTTGTCTTAGGATGCGACGGGTGTCGACGGATGCGTTTGGTGGTGAAGTTGAGGGTTGGGGGAGCAGCAGTCCAGTCGGGGGGGCGGATGTGTGTATGTTTTTTTACTTTTTGTGTATATTTTGATGCTGCTGCTCAACTTTTTTTTTCCGCGTTATGTCTTGTCACTTGTAACTGTAACTTGTGCGAGTTACGGAAGCCGCGCCGGCAAGAAACAAGACCACAATGTTTGTGCTCCGAGAGCAAACGGATATCATAAGCATAACTTTACGCCCATATCTGAGCTGCCGCTTGTGCAGGTGTGTTCCTCTTCCGCGATCCATTCAGTACGCATTCTTTTGCGTCAACAACAGAAATGGCCGCTTGTATGTCTTGTTTTTTGTACCTCGTCGTGAATTCACTCTTCTGTCATACAATGAAACATCCCCTTGTGAATTGTCGCCATTGCCCTGCGTAAATCATCACCTGCTCTTTCTCGCATACAGCTTTGCCTGTGTGCTCTCCTTTGTTGGCCCGCGTCGTCGTTCTTCATCCGTTTGTCTCACTCGCTAATAGCAAACACCTCTTGTTCTGCATCATCACCTGCTCTTTCTCGCATACAGCTTTGCCGGTGTGCTCTCCGATGTTGGCCCGCGTCGTCGTTCTTCATCCGTTTGTCTCACTCGCTAATAGCAAACACCTCTTGTTCTGCATCATCACCTGCTCTTTCTCGCATACAGCTTTGCCGGTGTGCTCTCCGATGTTGGCCCGCGTCGTCGTTCTTCATCCGTTTGTCTCACTCGCTAAATAGCAAACACCTCTTGTTCTGCAACATGACCACCACAAAGTTATCACCCTCCAACCGCGTTCTCCATGAGGCGCACATTCGCAATCGGACATGGTACTCGCCTCTTTTGTGTCCATCTTCAATCGCCCAACTCCGAAGGTTGACCATGCACACTCCAAACAAGCTCCACTTTGCTACTGTGTTGCGTCCTCCGTTCGCGAACATAACACAAACTCAACTCGTGTAGAACGCTATGCTTCTCTGCTATCTCCTCACCAGCTCGGTTTTCTAGCTGCCATATCCGGCTCCTTGTCACACGCGTTCCTATACGGGCTCGATGTCGTCAAGAGTAACATGCAAACCAACCCGACCAAGTATAAACGTACCCTTTCCACATACCACCATTTGGTTATTGAACGCGGTGACAGTGCTCTTTCCAGAGGATTTGTTCCAAACTTCATAGGCTACGCTATCCATGGATATCTCAGGTACAGTCTGTTTGAGAGCTTTAGGCGGCGCTATGCATCTGTTGTGGGCACGGAATATGCCGAAAAACACAGCACTCTTCTTAGGTGCATCAGCGCTGCATCGGCAGAATTTGTGGCCGTTGTACCGCTTTCTCCAATGGCTATGGTGAAACTGAAGTTGCAAACGGCTCCACCTGGCACATGGCCTACAACGTTCGTTCGTGCCATGCTGAAGATGGTCACAAATCGAGCGCAGACTGGTTTCCCCTTCGGAAACATTGTTCCATTGTGGCTTCGACAAGTGCCTATTGCCACCGTACAGATTTTCTGTTTCGACGAATTGAGATGTACGCTGCGGTCGTACGTTCGAGTTGATGGCACTCAGTGGCGTCAACGTGACGTTGAGCTTGGCGTTACTCTGCTCTCTGGATATTGCGTGGCGGTTTTGTCTACGTTGGTGTCGCAGCCGGCTGATTATATGCTATCGCGCCTCAGCTTGGCGGAAAATCATGGCCGATCTTTGAAGAGCATTGCGATGGAGGACGGCGTGTGGAACGTGATGACTCGCGGCTTGGCGCCTCGGTATGTCAGAGCGGGGGCGGTTATTGGATTACAAATCTTCCTGCTTGAAGGCTTACTGCCACTAACTCGGCTTACTCACTAGCTTTCATCAGTTTGACTCTCTCAGTCCCAACCTGCGGCGGAGAAGATCGTGAGTACGAACGTCTTAATAGATGGTTTATCTCAGAGCGACTTGGGAGTAGTGAGTGGCGGCGGAAGGTGTGACGTTGATAGGGCTCAACTCGCCCTGCGATTGGCTCCCGTGTATGGCAATAAAAACGAAAAAAACTGACAGCCACCGCACGAACTGAGCACGTGCCACCGGCCACGCCCGTCATCACGGCGAGCCCCAGCGCACACAACTGCCGTCGCGACGTCGACGCCCCCTAACGCCCCCACCGCCGCCACCGCCCTTTCTCCACCTCCCAACTCTTCCCACTCTCTCAACAGTTCTTCCCCCTTCGCAGCCCACTCCAACATGACCTCTACCGAACCTCTGTCGGTAACGCCTCCCCCCCCACCGCTACACACCCCAAACCTTCCACCCCTGTCAAGTCCAAGCCACCCCCGCCCTCTAATTCCCTTGAGCACTCCGTGCAGAATGTGGTTGACAGCGTCGTCGGCGAAGCCGTTACACAGGCCTCCCTGCAATCTGAAAAAGACCGTGTGCAGAGTCTCATCAACAACCTTGTAACCCGCGTCCACTCCGATGCAGCCGCCACCGATGCGAGCACACCCAAGTTGCAAGGCGTGCCAATGGGTGACCATCGTCTCAGAAGAATTGGTAACATCCCACTCACATGGACCCAGACAATGGATTCACTCACGCTCAACATTCACGTACCTCACCAAGTGCGCAAGGAACACATTCGCATTCACTTTGACTCAAACTCTATACACATTGCCATACGTTCTACTGCAAGTGAACAGCTTTACCTCGATCTTAATCGCACCTTCGTTGCAGATATTGATGTTGCGGGTTGTATGTGGGGACTAGAAGCCGCTTCTGCATCGCGAAAACTCATCGTCGAACTTGAAAAGGCTAAAGTTCAGTGGTGGGCGAGACTCTTTTCCACCGATGACGTCGCCGAGTACTCCATTGTAACACCCAACCAAATGCTCGTCAACGGCCACGCACCTCAACCGAACCGCGACACTGCCACCAGCGAAACTGCCCAGCCCGCCCCGTCAGAGAGCGATATATCACCAAATGCGAACGGTGTCGCTTCAAACCCCCCAAAACTACACCAAGCGCATCGCCAGGAAAGCTCTAGCTTGGAACAAGCTGTTGCGTCTGTCGTGGACGATATCGTGCAAAATGCCACGTCGGCTGCTGAAAAGCAGAAGTCGGAACCATCATCACCACCTCGAACCACTCGCCAGAGAATGCTCACAAGAGCTGACATCCCAAAGATTGTTGACCAGTATCGCGCCGCTTTCAAAAGCGGTGGTCCATCTTCAATCGAATCCGCTCTACAGCTCGCTACCTTCTACCATCATGGCATTGGCATTAAGCAAGACGATGCCGAAGCAGCCCGTCTATACCGTTATGCGCTAGAAAACGGCGCTTTAGATGCGTCCGCAGCCTTCCAGTTGGGTCTCATATACAACCAGGGAGCACCGGGCTTGGAACCCGATCCAGAAGAGGCTGTGCGCTGGTGGAAGCTTTCGGCTGGTCTTGGAAACCCGGTGTCTATGTTTAATCTTGGCGTCATGTATCTGAACGGCTCTGGTTGCGACCTTGACCCGCTATTGGCACAACAATGGTTTGAACGGGCACATGCGATGAACCCCCAATTGAAGCCTCCACAGCTTTCCAAAGCGCAGTTTGCCGAGAGAATGGCTACTGCTGCTAAACTTCGACGAGAACGGCTTCGACGTGAGTTGCCACCCGAGGAAAAGCAGAGACGGAAGGAACAAGCACTGCAGAAAGTCAGATACGCTGCATATGGCACTTTGTTCGTAGCTGGGCTTAGTATATCGGCTTTGGCAATGAGACACTGGTGGCAGAATCGACTATAAAGGAAGTCGGTTTTATGTACATTATGGTTGAGGCGGTAGGGCATGATTGCTTGGGACAGCATTCTTGTTCCCTCCAAATGCGTCAAAACACAATGCCGCAGCATCTAAAAGAAGCCGATGAAGTGGAGCCCATTTGCACTGACCATGCAAGAAAACTTTGCGCGAGTGGCTAAGCGTTATCTCCAAGTTGGGCTCCGGATTTCAGAGATTTGGACCGTGTCACCAGCAGTTTCATCTGGACAATTCGCTCGCAAACCGTTCGACGTCAGCTGATGCGCTTCTGGCCGACAGATGGTAGTACCACATAGTCGCGACAACCCAGTCATTCACTTTCAAACGGTATTCCACAGACCGTACAGATGTTACCCACGTGATTAGATGTCATTGTGATGCTATTGGAATGATGCAGGCCTGCTCTTGATCCGCACTTGTGTTTCCAGCAGAGTACTGTCTCGTTCAATACACGGTACCCTTGAGAGATGGCTTCTGAAGACACCGAGACCATTACAACCGATATATTCCCAACAGAGCTGAAGATTCCGTTTCACATGCTAATTGCGTATGCAACTGGTGGAAGACGGGGTTCGAACGGCTATGCTTTAGGTAGTGAGACAGATAATTGCGTAGGCAGGGTTGACGTTGATCCTTGACACTCAAGCAACCACGGGCATGGATAGCACAACGCATGCTGGACGGGCTTGTCCAGAGTCCGACCTCGTAAATAGTCAGCGTTTTAGAGGAACATTTGTTTGTAAGTTTAAATAGAACTGGTTTGAGAATACTCTGGTGAAGCCGTAAACATGAAACAATTGCTGTCGCGCGGCTGAGTTGTCACAAAAAGGGAAGGCTTGTAAGACACGAAACAAGCGCAATATTATTGTATCTACACCGTTGATCATCGCCGCGCTACGTGTATCATGAAACTACGCGATCGTCAATAAGCTTTTTCAATCTGCGCCATATACCGCCACTCTGAGGGTATGCTATCATGCCGCCAACGGTGAGCAACCATCCAAGCCCAACAAATCGTAGAGGTAGGTCGACACCATCAAGCACGGATAGTAATTCATATCCCGCCGGTAGTAATGCCAGCGTTGCGAGCCCGTGAATCTCGGACCATTTGAGACCTTCAAAAAGGGGAACGTTAACTTTTGCCGAGTTCAACTGGCTTACGTCTACAACATGTTCGGCGTGATCATGACTTCCCACCACTGATGCGCGCAGTTGGCACAGATCAGGCGTTGAAAGTGCTGCATCGCGCATATAATTGACTCGCTCCGCCACTAGCTCGCGTAACCAGGCGTGGTTTGATTGCTCATCAGCAGGGATGTGCACAAGCTGTTGATCGTCCAAAGTAGGGTATGTAGGCTGTTCAAAAAGGCGATCCAGCACCGCCCGTACGTGCTGTTCGTCCGCTTCAAGCACGGCTTGTTGCAATGGTTCTGTCGAAGTGGGGACTGGAGAGAAGCTAGGAGGGCTTTGAAAGGTTTTCAAGGCGGTGTGAGCGGCTTCTCTGACAAGTGGATGGCCGTCTTGCTGCAGTGAGGACAGCACTGAGGTGCATATATTGGAGCGTACAGGATACGCTGTGAGCGCTTCTGCAAGGCGGATGCGCATTTTTGGTGAGCCTGTTGCAGCAACTGTGCGGAGCAAATCAGCGGCGGCAATGCCGTCCAGCTCGTCAAAAGCGTAGAGCCAGGCCACAGCGTCAGCCACCTCAGTATCCTCCAGTGAAGGGGTGTGTATGATTGAGGAATCCCATCGGTCGGGTAGCTGCTCGCTTTCGCGAATTAAGGAGTGCGTTTCGAAACGCATGCGCTCGGCGAAGAGGGCGGCTGTCCACACGCCTATGAGACCGCCTAGAAGGAGCTGCGTGTCTGCTGCGCCGGAGGCGGCCGCGGTTGTTGGTAGTAAAATACGCGCGCTCATTTCGTGCAGCACGGTCATGCCGCCTAGGTCGGAAAGACCGCGAAGCGCTATTACGGAGCGCTTTTCGAGATTGGCTTGGCTTGATTTGGCGGGTGGGGGCGTCATGACCATGCGCGGTTTTCGGGCTATTCGGGGGCTTGCGCGGCTGGATGAGGCAGTTGGTAAGGGGGATAGAGGGGGGATGAAGGCGGACATGTTTGCTGGGTTGAGCGCTGGGACTGGTCTCGGAAGATGGGTAGTAGGGGATGAAGTACGGGAAGTAGGAGGCTGTCGGCGGCACGAATGGTGGAAGAAAAGCGCGTGTTGGGAACGGGACGGAAACGGGGCGGGCGCGCATGGAGTATGACGGATGCAATTGCATGCGGCACGACTGCGGTATTCCGAACGAAAAGCGAGCTGCGCAGGTGCGGCAGATTGTGGCAGACGAAGAGACTACGCAATAGGGCGGCGGATGGCGCGAATGTGCGATGCTAAAGCGGCTGCGGCGTATCGCCTGCGGTGCGTGGAGGCGAGCGCGAACGGTTTGGCGGTCCACGATACAGCGCGTCGCACTTGGCGTGTTTTGATTGGCCGATGTAGCGATTTTTCTCGGAGCGCTGTACAAATACTCTGACCTCCAAACAATCAAACAAGATGCGCTGGTGGGCGCGAACGGAGAAACCAAAGTGCGCAATGTTCCCGCTTCTCTTCCTCTGTGCCAAGGAGATCTCGCTTCTTTCAGGTGCTGCACCTTCTCCCCCGCAACTACTGCCGTCATTCAACGTCGAAGAGCGCTTTCCACCACTCCGAACAACCCCCGTTTACAAAGCCGTACGCTGTTCTACGATACTGGTCACCGCTCCGAACGAGTACACTCTGCGCTTCACCCTGCCCACTGCGCAGGCGCCCTCATTGGGTGTCCACAGTGTGGTGGTTGATATACATCAGTTGACACCGGACGTGTGGCCTAGTCGTTTTCACTATGACACACAGCACCGGAAGCGCGGCGCGTCCAATTGGTACATGTATTTCTACACTATGGCTGTATATCATGTGTCATACTCGATCGCTTGTCCGCCCTGTAGCCCCCTTCCTTCCGTCTCCCAGCGCTGGCAACTTGTCACACCTGCCAACTGCGCCTGAGCTAAAGACTGCTCAACCAAATCACGATTCATTCTCTGCTACGCGCGTTGTCCACATGACGGTGCTCCAATGGCGGCACGTGAGCGATTGACGCGCCTTTCGGTGAAGGGCAACCTCGTCAATCGCATGTGCAACCCACACTCTGCGATTCAGCTGCGTCACACCTACATGCAATCACTCATTTCATTCAGCTTCCTCACACTTGCGTGCAACCTCCTCGTTCTCGAATCAAGAGCGCGCTCCGCATCTCCCCCCCGCCCGATGCCAACCCCCCCTAACTCCATACTCCGCATGCAGTGTCACCCCATCCACTTACACCCTCCCATTCCCCGATATGGCCTCTCTAGCCGCCGCCTTCTCTCTCGCTCGTCACATACCTCGGGACCTTCCAACAATCCTCTCTCGACAACAACAGCAGCAAAATGATCCCACCCAATCCCAATCGGTTGTCTTCCTGTTATTGGGCGCTCTGCTGGGCGTCGCCTATTCTCTGGGCACCGAAAAATACATGCGCGCCATGCGTCATCCGCATATTTTTGTTCGCAACGCTATGTTATGGCTTTCGGCAATTGCCTGGCTCTTCGCTGCCGCCGCTGTCATATGGCTGGCGTCCCGCATTTACAATCAGGTTGATGGCGGTTTAGAAGGCTTCGATAGAAGCATGGGCGTTCTTATACCCTTTGTAGTTCGTGCTGACCTCATCGTTGATTGGGCCAAGAGGGTTGCCTGGGCTCTAATTAACATGTCTACCTGGACGCAAAGTACCGTTCAGCTCCGTCGCTTACTGCGTCGAGCCCCACAAATGGAGCACGCTGTGTGTGTCAATCATGATGTTACAGACCTTTTTCGCACTTCTGAAAGTGTGCAGTCCAGATTGCTAACGGCCGAGAACCAACTTTGGACCCAGGATGCACATTCTCTAGTCCACTTGAGCGAGCTCGTACACCACTTTGAGAAGCTTGGTCGCGTCGCTGTGTACGCGTTGGCAGTCTTAGTCGGCGCTATTCCAGCCGCATTGGCATGGCTTGTTTACGCCGTTTACCAGATTATTATTTGTTTCCGTTGTTCAGCCCATGCCCCCGCCCTTCTTTATACCGCTTCAATCATGCTTACGCCCGTGTTTGCCTTCGTGCTTATCATATCTTCTATTATTTTGTTGGGTGGTGTCGTCTCTCTTTCCGTTGTTGGCACTATCATCCAGTTCTCTGTGTACTGGAGTACTCGTATTGCGTATTATATGGTCCGTGTTCTGCTTTCGCAGCAGTGGGCCGGCTTTCCTCATTTACGGACGTTGCACACCATGCATGCCGTTGATCCGGATATTGCAACCGCTTCCATGATCGTTCGGGGTATTAGAAGCCCTGCAGAGGCAAGCATTGCCATGGCAGAAATGGGAAGCCTGTTGCCTACTGAACTAGAGTTCTCTCTTTCGTCATGGGATGGTACCGACAAACGCAAAGGTGGCAGGCTTAAGCCTATTTCTGTCTCCATTTCTCGGCATGTCAGAACCTTGTCTTTTATTGGCGACTTTGTGGATCGTCACAGCTCAAGTGCCAACTCTTCTCCTCCGAATGGTAATCCCAGTGCTTCGAGCACAGCAAACACCAAAGAGACTCATCGCTCCGAACTTGACACCGCCGCAAGTAGTGCTGAGAGTGGCCGCCATAATCGACAACTCCAAAATGCTGACAGAATTCCTTCCAGTATCGAAGTTCACGGCTCGGAGGCTAGGACCGACGAAGAGCGTGCAAAGGACCGAAACGTTGCCATACTGCTTCTTATGCAGAAACTGGGTCTGGACTTATCGGTCAAATCCGGTAGAAGACGACGCTTGTCTACCTTCTACGCTTTTGCGATGCTTGTGCACATGCAAATTGAGTCCGGTGGAAATGCCTGGCGTCTGAATTCCGTCGAGTACCTCTGCGATTCGGATTTCAAGAAGCGAATATCAAGCTTTAGTTGCGTCATTGCTGATGAGGCAAGTATTGCCGTTGAGGAGCTTTCAAACCGGTTGAAAGTATCCAGTAAGTATCGCGTCGTTCCTACGGGTTATCCTAGTTCTCGGATGGTGCCGGTTGCAGACTGGCTGAGGTCGGCTCTGCTTGGATTTTTGGACGCAGATGTTGACATGGTATACAGCGATGATAAGGCGCCCGAAATCAGTGCTCTATCGGTGGAAGGTGAAGAGCAGTGACGGAAGCCATTCTTAACTTGTTTGAGATGTTCGTTGATAGCATTTCAAAGCAAATTGGCGTAGATGTAATTTTCGACACACTACATCATTTCACGCACATGTTGCTCTAACTATTTTAGTATTCTTTGAGCCATCATTGCGAGAGGCATGGGCTGGACGTCGAAGTTATTACGAGGACATGGTCTAAGAAGCCTTCGGCTTGCATTGAAGGGAAGGGATTCTTCAGCCAGTTTCTCCTACGGCGGGCTCAAAATTAGGGATGGGAACCCGCGCATCTACACCTACTCGCACGCACCGGTTGGTTGCAGTCGATTGTATTGTTAATCCATCCATTGCAATTAATGATTGTAATACAAGGGCACAGGATGGCATCGTCTTTCGACGATTGCAATTTATGTTGCACGTTCCACACGCAATCGCAATATCGATTGCAAACTGAAAGTGTCTAAGATAGGATAGTTTTGTATTGTGTACAAAGACAAGGAAGAAACAGAAATCTGGTTTTAGAGTTCATCTACCTTTGTACGTGCTGGGAACGTTTCTTCCTCAAGAAACAAGGCGCACATCAACCAAAGTCGGGGTCGATGCGGAGAACAGTGACGCTTCTTCTCCGTCCCTACAAAGGGTAACCCTTACGTTTGATAAAGCGATTGCATTTGCTGATTGTCGATTGCGCGACGATTGCTCGCAATTGCGATTGTCAACAAACACACACCCGAAATCCATTGCATCAATTCCGAAACCGGAGTGCAATGGCTTGCAATCGAGTTGTTCTTATGCATGCTCGCACGCATTGTTAGGGTTTCTTCCAAGTCCAGACAGGGAAGACTTCCAATCATTTCATCGCCGGAGCGTAAGTGATAACTGGATGTCATATTCGAGAACAAAGTGACCGATCTCGGAAACGTCTTTACCGTAAATCTGTTCCACATGAGGCTTTGTTATGTTCAACTTTTGAGTGACGCACTGGCGAAAGGGCACTACGCTCAAGCTCGACCAACTCATGGGCTGCGCACGAGCTCGCGCACTTGCGGGACACTCAAACCGCAATAAGTGGTGAAGACTTAAATGGTTCAATGAGCGCACTGTTGCTTAAAAAACGCGAACCCCTTACCCTTTGTACCCCTGTTGTCCTTATAATCCTTGCCTTCATCCAACGAGATCGATATCCTCATGATATATCGATCTCTTCCGATGCACTACGATAGTGCCGACAGAAGTCCACATCCAAGGTCCTGCGGTCATTTGAGGAAGATCTTCTGTGGTTGTTGTTTCGATAACAGAGGACATTCAGTGACTTTGTTTGGATAACAGCAGACTGGACAATGCGGTGTGGACGGGAATGAGGCTGTAGATAAGATGGGAAGACCAGGAATTTCTACGCCTTTGGACGAAAAAGAGCGCATCTCGCTGGATTTCCTAGAAGTTCGGCAGAGGCTTAAAGTTTGTCTGCCGGGTCCACGAGTTGAACCTGCTCAACAATTGGTGGACCGGACGGTGTGAGAACAGGTTCCAGAAACGTTAGATGAAGGATGTTACGTTGAAAACAGCGCAAACCACTCTTTCACAAGTTTACGTTGGTCCCCCGCCCCGATGGTCTACACCCATTGTCGACCTACTAAAGGAAAAGAACAACTTTTTGCCCGTTAGAGAGCCGGTATAGAGTTGGAAACACTGTTGGTCGTGTACAAGCCCATCCGCCTTCACGAGGTGGTCTTCCCTCCACTAACGAGGAGAGCGAAATGGACAGGAGATTGGGTTACGCGTGGAGCCCAGCAACCACTCTTCCACTGTTGGTCACTCGGTCATGAGGTGCACGAGGAGCTCCAAGGGCAGAAGGGAGACTTTACCGTGTCTTGAACGACGCCAGGGTCATGGCGATTGGCTTAGAGCTGGAGAAGTGGGGTGTCGTTTAAAACAGTAATTTCGCGCACTGTAGATACTTTAGTGGGCGGGTCTGTACCGCTTGGCACCAAACCAATTGAACGTGTGATACATACACGTGTACACTGTCATGCCAAGCCGCGACCCCGGCATCTCCCGCGCTCCTCCCGGCGCGGAGGTGCAAGGGAGCCTTTGAGGGGCGCTACAAAAACCAAATAAAGAAGCGCCAGCACGACGCTGGCGTGGGGAGCGGACAGCCAACAGAGGAGGGCAGAATTACGTCCCTCTCGGTCCCCCGCGTTTTCGCTTCGGAGAATCCAACCCACCGAACCCAGCGATGTTTCAGCCTTCCACAGTTATGGGCCCAGGCACAACGCCCTCTAAACCGCTTGCACCGACTGATCCGCCAATGTTTAACCCAGAAGGCGATCTACAAGAATATCGTCGGGATGTGACTCGCTGGGTGGAAAACCATTCAAGCTGCTGCTGAAAACGGCACGGAGGAAAGGTAAAAAACAGTGTACGCTACACTTGCACGTCATTTGTACGACCGTGAACTACCCCGAGAACAAAAATCTATCGTGGATGAAGCACACGCCAAGAAAATCATCGACTACAAGCAGAACGATCAAATAAAAGGAGTCAGGCAGATTGTGCAGCTTATCGCAATTGAACCACCTATTGCAGTTGTTACTAGGCTGATATTTTCCTTCACTCAGGTCACTCAATGTAAGCGTCGTCTTAATGAGGACCTTAGTGTTTTTTTCTTACGCTTCCGAGGTTTAGCTTCCGATCATCTGATGTATGTTGGTCTTTCGAAGTTTGCCCAAGTTAGCGAAGTCTTGGCAATCACCCTTCTGAACAATGCCATGCTTAGCGAGGAAACTCTGACAAACGCAAAGCTTCAGCTTATCTCCTTAGCAGAAGCACGTCAGAGGTCTGAAGGTGAACCCGAATTATCAATGTCCAAGTCTTCTCACGAATCACTTCTGACGTTTATCCGGGAGATCACTGAACCTTATGTAAACGACGAAGCCATACCACAGCCCTCCAAAAACGCTAATACCGTTCGTCGCAAGGCCACTGATTTGGTTAACGGTGCTCGTCAACTCATACACCGCAACTCCGAACTGTTCAACTACATAACAGAGATGTCGAACCAGCAGTCAATCACTCGTGACATGTTCTCTGCCAGCGAACGCTGCAAGCTCAACCTTAATGATGCGGTAAAGGTAATAAGGAATCTCACCTTCACTCCCAAGAAGTCGGAAAAGGCCTACACCAAGGCCGACATAGAGAACATGGTCGGACAACGGGTCCAACAAGCTCTTGCAGCCTTTCAGAAGCGAAACGAGCCCAACCGTAGCTCTCGCTCTGCGAAAATGCCTCGCAACAGTGGCAGTAACAATAGCAGACTGCCTTCTAATCGAGGTTTCTCGGGCAATAGAAACTGACCGGAGCCCGAATTCTGCTACGACTGTGGTGACCCAGGGCATTGTCGAGGAGATACCAAGTGCAAGCGCCCTAGCTTCCTGACCAAGAAGATCAGAAGCGAAGCAGAACCGCGAAGCAATCCTACGGATACTAAGATGGACAGAAGCAACCGGGCTTTTCGCAAGGGCTCCAACCCCTCACAATGCAGTCATCTCTAACTGCTGGGGAAGGAGCCTATTCAGATTTTCTCCCATTTTCCAAAGATCCAAATCCTGTCATCGATCCCGGCTGTCCGAAAAGTGTTGGAGGGCTTGACGCTATAGCTCACCTTTGCGTTTCGTTAGGGGTGGAGCTCGTCCTTCAACAATTGGATTGCCAGCCCTTCCTCCATGGCTTTGGAGAGAACTGCGCTTACGCAAGGCCGACCTTCGCCAGGTGGATCCTTCGCGGTCAAGACGAGAACGACGTTTCATTCTCTATTCGCTTCTACGTCGTAGAGGGCACTTGCCCCATTCTTCTTGGACTAGACGTTCTGTCTCATTGCGACATACTTGGGAGCCTAAATAGAATCCAGGTCCCTGTCGATGTCCTCTCTAATGAGAGCTTTGTCATCCTGCCGACGTATTATAGCGGAACAGACCTGTCGAAGCGCAAACATTTGCAGCTAGTACCATCCAGCAACGCTTCGGTCAAGTCGCTCCTATCCCGTACAAAGACCACTTCATCTCCACGAAGGCTCATCGAAAATGAACAACGTTTCGCTAACGTTTCCACCTGTACACCCACTTCCCCTCGAGGGACATGAAGAGAATCTGTAACAGGGCCGGTGTGCTTACCAGGACCCTCGAGTCTCTATTAAGCGACTCGTTCTCATCATGTCAACAATGTGCCTCGACGGGAAGGCCGCTTGCCTCTCGAAAGGTATCCTTTGCTCGACTTTTTACGGCTTTCAACGGGCACGTACAAGTAGACTTCATGTTTATCGCCGAATTAGGGAACCTTCCCATCCTCCACATGAAGGATGCCGCAACGGGCTTCTCCGTGGCGGCTCTATCGCTCTCGAGGACGATGAAAGAAACTTCCAGGAACTTCGTCGTGCACTGGATATCGGTCAACGGCCCCCCAGCAGAGATCTCCGGGGATCTCGAATTCTTCACAGATGAATTCGCCACCATGTGTGCGTCTCACTCCATCAAGTACTCTGCAAAGCCAGCACGCCGTCACAACAAAACGGGAGTAGCCGAATCCTCTCACGAGGCGATTCGATACCTGGCCCAGCGGCTCCTTAAGGACCGCAGGTTCACTTCGTCTAACAGCTTGCAGGTGCATTCAGACCAGGAGATCTTGGCTCGCGCTGTTTTCTTGAAGAATACGCTGCTCGGCTCCAAATCCCTCTCCTGCTTTGACCTGGCTCGGGGCTACCGTCCAGCTCTCTCGGGCCTTGATCAAAGCCCCGATAGCAAGGAGCTATTAGAGGCGTATCACGAGAAGACGGCTCGCCACGCTCTTCACACCTTCCTGCGTTCGAAGGATGTGAAAAGTCTCGACCGGACGTTGCTGTCTCCTGGAACAGCCGTCTACTTCTTCAAAAAAGGAGCGAAACGAGGCCAGTGGTACTCCGGATTCGTGAAGGAGGTGCACTTTCACTATGCAATTGTGTCTACTACGAAGAACCTTAAAGGCTTCAGCCACACTGTTGCATATGAAGACCTCCGCCTCAAGCCACGATCCAACCTCCTCCGTGACATTGAAGAAATAGAACTCGGCTGGCATGAGTTCCCTAAGGAGGAACGGGAGCAACCTCCGCCCGAGTCTCCAACTCCACCTGCTCCAAACGACAGTTCAACCAATGAGCTCCTTCAAGTAACGGAGGAGCCACCGAGCATCTTCGAACACGACGAACGTGGCCTTAACGATTTTGCCGAGTGGAACGACCATCATTCAAGCATGGCATATCTGACGCAAAACAAGCTCGTGCGCCCAGTCAACTGCCCGTCGAAAGACATTGGAGACTACGCTCTAATGAAGAGCCCTTTGCCACAAACTGCTCAGCTAACGTCTGCCAAACAAACAATCCTCCGAGAGTTATACGAATGCCTAGGGAACGAGCCTCTTACTGATCACAAGCTGCAATGTGCGCCCAGGTGGTTGCTTGACGAGGCTATCGACAAGGAGAAGCAGTCCTACCGCGAGCGTAAGGCCTTCCAGCCTGTATCGATACGCTTTCTGCAGCCATCGGCAAACCTCATCTCGTCACACCACTTCTTTGTCATCAAGCATGACGGCGAGAGTAACACTCTCAAGCTCAAATGCAGGCTTGTACCTCATGGCAACAAGGATAACCAGAAGCACGACCTTCGATCCGATTCTTCAACTGCGCAGTTCCCAACCATCCGTCTCCTACTTTCGCTCGCTTCAATCTTCCACTTCACACTAGCCTCACTCGATCTTAAATCCGCGTACTTGGAAGCAGGCGAGCTCCACAGAGATTTATATGTCCGCCCGCCAAGAGGCTGGACTCACTACACAGATGAAGTGTGGAAACTTCTGGCCCCGGCGTACGGACTAGTGGACTCCGGCCGCCTGTGGCAGCTCTGCGTTGAAGAATGGCTCCTTGAGCAAGGTTTCGCGTCCGTTCCAGGTGTTCCCCAAATCTTTCTCCTGTGGAAAGACTCCGAACTTCAGTTGATGCTCGCCAAGGTTGTCGATGACATGATATTCGCCGGAAAGCCTTCGGCGCTCACCCATTTCCGGGAAACAATAAGCGCTAAGTTCGACGTCGGAAGGTTTACCTCCAGGTCGGATATAGTCTTCAACCGACTGTTCATTCGCCAAAATTCCGACTTCTCCATAAGCGTGTCTATGGAAGAATTTGCGGACTCCATCAAGCCGATTGAGTTGACACACGCGCGTAAAAAGGAAAACGACGCCCAATGCACCAAGGAAGATCTACGCCACTTCCAAAGGTTGACAGGGAAGTTGAACTTCCTAGGGCATGGCATCCTTCCTCAACCATCCCTTGTTGCTAGCAAGATGCAACAGAACGTGTCACGCCTTCGTCTCTCACACATCCGTCAATTGAACTCTGCTCTAGTTCACGTAAAGTCTTTAAACCCCAAGCTCACCTTCCGCTCACGCAGCGAACCATATACTCCCGGCCGAGTCCCGGTCACAATAGTCGCACTCAGCGATGCGTCAAGTGGCACTGGCTCTTATGGGCAAACGGGCACACTATGCTGCCTGCTCTTCCAATCGGACGGAAATCTAGTCCAGCACTATGTAGATTGGCATACCTCGAAGCAGCAACGAGTCTCCTTCTCCTCTGCAGAAGCAGAAATTCTTGCTGCTGCTCACACAGCAGACAGGGCCATTCACCTAGCCCAGGTACTCCCGTCTGTGATGAGTTCCAACAGTGAAACCACTAGACCAATGCTGCAACTGTTGGTAGACTCGCACGGATTGTTCTCAACGATATCTACCCTCCACGAACAAAAGGATTATCGCTTGAGACCAACAGTCGCCCGCCTGCGAGACTCGTTCGAATCGAACGAGATCAACAAGCTAAGTTGGATACCAGGTCCACTTAAACTTGCAGACGCGTTGACGGAAATCAATCCTCATGCGTTCAAGATGCTCAACAGATCTATGAACGATGGTGAACTTCCTGATAGTTTGGTCAAGTTTATCGAGGTCCCGCAAGTTTAAAAGTCCTATATGTTTCGTCATTGCAAGTTTTTGTAGCCTCCCTCGCCCAACCCTACCTTTCGTCGTTTGCAATGACGACGTTTCGACGAACATCGGTTTCTTTCACTGGATCGACGCAGCTCTTCCACTTTGCGGACCTCCATCACACGTTCAAATCCATCGGCACTACCAACACAGCATCTCAGGGCTTTCACGCTCAAGCTCATTGGAAACTGCTCGACAGAATCCAAAATCATGCGCCGCGTCGCGTCAACGCATACAACATGATCCACGTTTCGCGCGCGCAGCCTCAAAAGAAAGATACCATTTGATTGGGCTACCAACCATTCAACCTTACTCTCACAATGTTCAGCGCCATAGCGGACACGATTTAAAATCACCCACTTTGCGTGCGTGTTAGTCCATTGTGCAGCGCTTAAAAAAGACAACATCGGTGGTAGAGCCTCTTTGAGCATCACTTCCGTTGCATACTCCTCGCTAATCACAAGTGCAATCGCGTTACAAAGTGACGTTTGTAAGCACAACACCTTTTTGTTGCAAATTAGCATTCGATCCTCTTTCAGTAGAAATGTATCTGTGTCTGGAGTTGCAGCGCGAGCACCAGGACTCGACACACGCACAGGTACAAAAGGGTGCTGCAAGCAATATTCATCCAAAGCATCAAGTGCCCTAGGAACCGCTCGAGGCACAATCTGGTTCGCGTCGGTCAATGAGTCATACTGCAGCGAAAACTGTGTACCACCTTTCCAGATCCCGGCCTGACCAAGTGCGGTGCACAAACTTGGCCCATCCAGCTTGTGCAGCCGTACTTCATGCCAACCCCAATGCGGTTCGTCTTGATTGCGTGCATAATACGCAGGGCCTTGAACGCAACGCACTCCTTGAGCCGATCGGAGAATAGTGTCGTGCGGAACGAAAACAACAGCGTCCACACTCCATTCTTCTCCACTAACCTCATCGTGGTACAAGCCCCAACGCAACGCCGTTTCGTGATCTAAGGACGCATTTGGGCGTGCCACACACCAGTTAAGTATGGCCCTCCCTGCTGTAGTCAGCAGATTTGCCTGACTCACAACCCGATGCCGACCATCGACATGTTCCAAAAGGAATCGCACACGCCCACGATCGTCACTCCTAGTGATTGACACGATTTCTGCCACAGTCCATTCACAAACACCCCGTTCTGTTGACGGAGATTCAAGAAGAAAAGTGGGGTTTATCCTTCTCTGAGCAACATATTTTTCTGCACGACGACGTACTACGTCCCCCAAGTCTCGTACATCTACTCCTGCACAACTCCCCTTTGCGCCACGCGCGACCGTCGCTAACTTCTTCTTCTTGAACTGATACAGACTTCCTCTATCAGGATCAATACGTGCGTCGAACTTCTTCTCCACCAAACACTTCACCTGCATCACGATCAAAAACAAGGGAAGCCTGGCGCAAAAAGGAGGTTAGCATTAAGCGCGCCTTCGAACGCCCTCCAGAGCCCAGAGCAATCTGTAGATTGACGCGCTCTTTGCGAGGACGCTCTATCGACCATGGTCCCTCGGATCCAGCGGAGTTGCAATGCTGAAATGCTTCTGTCGCCGCCGGTGCGAACCCAAATATGCCAAAATCACGTCGCTTTCACCCCCATCCGTAACGGTGCCACAGCGGTGAAACACCATAACCACCCCGTGCAGAACCTTAACTGCTGCACAAAACCTCCACCGCTTCCAGCACGGAGCCTACCTTCTCTCCCAACCCCAGCCCTTCCCCACAAACATGTCGCCGTCCAACTCCCCAGACCTCGCCCACCTCCACGCCCCCCAGGGCGTCCCAGCCGCACATTCTCCCTCACCCGCGCTCACCGCGCTGCGCTACCCTCTGCAGGCCGCCTTTCGCCACGCTAGCTCGTAGCGTTTTTGTCGCAATGCAGCTGCCGTTTTTGCTGTCGAGCCGCCGCCGCACGCCACCGCACGCGCTCGCCCCCAGCGCCACGCGCGCTCCCAGTGGTTTGTACTTCTCGTCTTCTACGGTTCGACGAAAACAGGGAGGGTGTGACACATACACGTGTACACTGTCATGCCAAGCCGCGACCCCGGCATCTCCCGCGCTCCTCCCGGCGCGGAGGTGCAAGGGAGCCTTTGAGGGGCGCTACAAAAACCAAATAAAGAAGCACCAGCACGACGCTGGCGTGGGGAGCGGACAGCCAACAGAGGAGGGCAGAATTACGTCCCTCTCGGTCCCCCGCGTTTTCGCTTCGGAGAATCCAACCCACCGAACCCAGCGATGTTTCAGCCTTCCACAGAACGACTCCGTTCAAAAATTGAACGGAGTCGTTCAATTCAGTCAGTGAAAATGCGATTTTCATTCTACAAGTGGGGCAGTATGATAAATTTTGAAGTTGTCCGCCCCCCTCCACGTCCTCTTCAACAGTAATGGAATCTTGGGGAAGGGTTTCAAAAGACCGCTTCCCGACCGGAAGCCTATATGATTCCTCTTGTTTTGCTTGTGGCTTGTCCCATCCTCGCCGCCTGAGCCTCAAGGTCACTCTTACACCAACACAGATCGCAATCGTTCCTCACTTGTCACAAGAGATGTTTTGAACCCTTTTCTCCGTCTTGATTGTACCCAAAATCAGAGAGTATTGTTGTGTACTTTTTGACGTGACAGTCTACTAGGCTGGCAAGTGGTGTTCAATCCGCGAAATTATGGCCAAAGCAAGTCAGAGAGTACCCTCAAAAGCTGGAAGACAAGGTGTCAAGGTACGAAAATGTCAAGACCCCAACGAAAATGCTCAATATGTTCAAGTTTACTGCGCAAGATGGATTCTTTCGCGCTTCTAGCGTCACAAGGTAACCCCAGTAGAGACCTGACATTGTTAAACCTGCTTTCCGACGGATGATTCATCTGTAAAGGATTGTTTCATCTCGGAGTTTTCAAGGCTCTCAGGTTTCGATCATGAATCTGCACGTTACTTGCTGAAAGATCCCTTTGAAGTATTTCTGTGCTATCTGCACCTTAGTCACAGTATATATGCACAAAAGACAACTATGAGAAAGTGTAATGAGTTAAATGATGTATTCGATGCGTGTGCGTTTCGAAAACGAGGATGTTCGAGCCCAGACTACATCTTCGAATCACGATTGTGGAAAATTCCGTTTGTTGACGTTCAGAGTCCCCGTACCTTGGAAATGTTCTCCGAACTGGACGATGCGGTCTCCTATCACTCTCACGAAAGATTACATGCTGCGGATGTAATGGGTAAATTCTGCTGCAGGAGTTGTCACTACATTTTAATGGAAGGGAAGCAAGGGGTGCGCCCCGCCATTTCACTTCAAACTCTGTCGTCACACACCGTTTTTTTTGTGGTGTATGCTTTTTTCATTTGCCAATCCAGCACAGTCGAACAGGTTTCCCTGCTAAATGGAACGCTACCTGCAGCTCTGTCAGGTGTTGCCGTGAGGATGAGGGATAGTTGCATTCGGTCGCGCCTAGGAGGTGAGGATGGCGTGCGTATGCTTCGTTTTCAAGATGATTTCCGCAGCAAATAAGTAGTTATTTCGCAGAGTCGTGATACGACAGATGTCCAGCAGAATATTGATGGCCGCACGTTCGAAAAGAGAATTGAGCCGGTTCTTGCAGGCTTGAGGTGGCCTCGAGAGAGCAGTACCGGTTGGTTCATGAAAGGGAAAGAACCAGGCGGAGAGGTAGCTAGAAGTTCACCCTCTGATTTCAATGTATTGACATGTGTGAGGACGTTGTACCGATTGCCCAGAGGAAGCAACACGACGCGACAGTAAGGCTCAGAGCGATGCACACCTTCCTCAAAGCGATGCAATATGGACGTTATCAAGTTCTTATCAAATGAAGGGTTACCCGCAGCACCTTCAACTGTACATTCCTTATCCTCTCACGTTCCACGTGCACCAAAATCATAGTCTCCTTCGTCTCTGCTGCAGTAAGACCGCAGTAACCCACTCTCATTAAAACAATCAGCAAACAGCTCCGTTTTTACATCGCATGTAAACAGCCAC
The DNA here is from genome assembly GCA_003194525.1 of Gracilariopsis chorda. NCBI lineage: Eukaryota > Rhodophyta > Florideophyceae > Gracilariales > Gracilariaceae > Gracilariopsis > Gracilariopsis chorda. The sequence continues at coordinate 107,701 of NBIV01000227.1, forward strand.
AGCTTGTACAGAATCGGAACGGTTATCCAGGTGGTAACGATATCGTTTCTTGCGTGTTTTCGAATGAGAGCATCCACCAACGCGGTCAAAAACGAAGCACAACCCTCTCCAGGCATCACACAGTGTACACTTTCGTTGAGAAGCGAGACGCCCTCATTTTACAAGATGGTGTATGAATCAGGGCGGCAATGCTTGGAGCTCTCGCAAAACCTCTTCCACAATCGCTTAGACAAATCTGTGGTATTCCACTAATGCCTGTAAGGGCCTCGGTAGCGGGGTTGAAAGCCACAAACGAACCACGAATGTGGGTGTTGCCTTGCGGAAAACGGGGCTAGAAGATCAGTGCTGAGGTGGGAGCACCAGCAGTACGAATGTCACGTGTGTGACCAGCGTATCCGAGAGCAAAAACTCAGCGTAGCCAAAACATAACAGTATCAGACGGTCCTGTGGCAAACACAACAATATCAATAAACAAAAGAGCAAAACGAGAACAGTCAGCTGTAAAACACGTGAGGATATCCTCGGAACAAAGAGCTATAGCTCAGAAACGATTAAGTACTGAAACTATAGGTGCCCCTGTGTCGTAAACGACTTAGGTTCCTGACAGTCTGACCAAAGGGTCAAGAGCTGAGGGTGTTGGTTGTTTGTTGGCCTTCGCCTCCCTCACCTGGGCAGGTCGCCCTTTACTAGGCTGCGAAGCCATTCAATAGTCTGACAGTAGTGTCTAAATGTGTGGCTCTCCACTAACTATAATAATAAAATATAAGAAAATAAGGAATTAATTAGTGGCGGCCCACTACAGTACCATGCACAGCAGTGCAGTGCCAGATTACCATCCATGGTTCACATTCCTCCATAAAGGGGTTACATTCATAGTCCTTGCTGGACAGCCATGTACTGTAGCACCATACTATGAATGTCGTCCTCGACTCAGCTCACGATCCGGCATACCGATACCAATGCATTCCAAATGCTACAAAATCGTACGACAGCAAGTACGTTCGTGTCTGAGATTCATCATAGACAGGTATGACTAATCGGTAGTAGTTGTACTCACCCCTCTGTCCACGAATAGGTTGCCATACTATAGAAAGCGAAACGGAGCTACGGAAAAGCACATCCATGTGCCACAAGAGCACGGTTTTTGACCTTCTGGTTTCAATATTTGCAGTAAATAGCCACACGACGCGCGTTCTACCCAGTTTAATGGGTCAAAAAAGATGTTAGGCAGGAAGAGTCGAAACAATTTTGGAGCTTTGGAACAGAATGGTAGATTGGGCAAAGAGTTTCTGTGCAGGCTATGGGGTTGCTGATGGGCCAGAAAAACTTAATACCTGCACAAACGTCGCAGGAAGAGATGGAAAAAAAGGTACATAACTTTGTGAGAGCCATGGACTGACTCATTCGAACTCGAAAGAACCGGCAAAACATTGGCTGAGAGCAGAAAAACGAGAACTCTTTTCGCAGTTATCCGTTTTCTTCCTGAAGCCGAAAGTGGCGAGACGAGATCAGCTGACATCCCATTAAACGGAAAGTGCCTTAGCTCCTCCACACTTAAATAACAGTTATTTTTTCGAATGCTCTTTTTTTGCACACTGTGCATGGTTTTGAACGTAATTAAAAGAAAACAGGCGGTTGGTCACCGACTGAATTGGTTTGGTCAAAACCAACCAGCAGGAGAACAGCTTGGCTATAATCTTGTGTTTTTCTAATGGGTCATTCCGGCATCAGGCGAGCGACAGGGTCTTTTCTTGAATGCCCGCGCTGGTGACACCAGAAATGTTGTTTGAATAGGCTACTGACTCTGCGCGTATGGTGCAGTTAGGAGGTGAACAGTCACCTTTGTCGGATCGGCATAGTGACTTATTGCTTGTCACCCTCCGTTTTCGCAAGGCATGTAAATGTACCCTTTTGCAATTTCAAGTCACTTCTGCACACTAAATGTTCCACTTGTGTGCCTAGACTCACACCCCTGACCCACACTTTGTCTCGATCACACCTCTAGCCGCACCATTTCCATCTCTCAATTGGTGCGCAATACATCCAGAGAATGGCTTCAAGTGTTCTTCCATCAACAACATATACCGCCTTTTCCCACATTGAAAGCACAGATGACTGCACAACTCTTGCCGAGCTCTTCTGCCTACGAACACAATCGAGGCTGAGCATGTTTCGCAAGTCATTTCTCCGCCTATCGCTTCTCGTACACCCCGATCGCGGCGGTAACGTTGACCCAGAACGCCCAAAAGAGTGCATGCAGATAATCTCTAGAGGCTTCGAACAAGCAAAAAACGAAGCACTCATTACGGCCTGGGAAGAGAGTGAAGCGGTTTCTGGGGACTTTCTGTTCAAAAGGGACGTTTACTTTTGTTTGCACACCAGCGAGCGTGAGAAAGAGTAGGAGCGGAAAATGCACATTTCAAAAGAGCGCGAACATCGTCGAGCGGTCATGAAGCGGAAATCCACCCCTGCACCAGCTCAACAAACGCAATCACCACCGAGTAGATCTTCCTCGCCGCCACCGGGGGAGCCATTTACACCGCCTCGCACCCGGACCCCGCCACGTGACCACCCGAGAACACCGCCAAGCCAACAATCTCCGCCTGGGCCTTGTTCTCCACCTCGACCAAGTTCCGATGAGCCTGCGAATTCGGGCAACCCACGCCCACCGTCCAGTGATGATACCGTCCCCCGGAACCAGCCGCCCGTGGGTACAGATCCACCATGTCCGAAAGATCGGCCACATGCGCCACAGCCGCAACCTGCCCAGGCGCGTCGAAGTCGCTCAGAGAACATATCACAGGAAAGTGCAACAAGCCGCAGTCGCTGCCGAGCGTCTCGGTCGTCTTCAAGGCGTCAAGGACGGGAGGCTGGGACAGACGGGGATGCTTCGCCACCTGTTACTGGTGCTGTTCCTACTGCAGGTGAAAAAGAGGTTTCTGGAGACCCGTGCGGGGAATCAAGAAAACACGGCATTCGTACTCCGCCAGTTGCCTCTCCGATTGATCGCAGTTCTGCCTCATCTGCTTCACGGCCCTCGACTACGACGAGGCGACGGCGAACTTTTCGTGGCAGCGCGCAGGCGGGGGAGTCTTTTGAAGTCGATGAAGATGTTGGAGAAAAGGAATTCGCAGAATGGTTCGAAGAGGATGCGCAGGAAAGCAGCGGTGATGAGGAAGAAGGACGTAAGGAACACGAAGACATCGATGACGAAGACTTCGACCCATTGAACTACATTGCTGATGAAGGCCTGTCCAGCCTCGACCACGAGTTCAATGAAGCCAACCGCGCATCCGCACGAAGGTCTTGTGGCACATCCGGGATTCCTGGCACTGCTCAGGAAGAGAGGCGCAAAGCAAAAACGTCTCTCCAACCTGAAAGCCAGACAGCGGGCAAAAGATGCCCTCCGGGCCGAGCGCTGTGCCGCTTTGCGTTGGAAACCCCGTAGAGTCTGTGCCATACAGCCCGTTGTGGGCATGATGCTCGACGCCCGTTGGAAGTGCGAACAGTTCGTGAGACCGAAAACGGCATATATGGGTATCCAGCCCAGAATCAATATTCATCTGACGATTACCAATGTCACGATGACATGTCGAGAGAAGGAGTGTTCCGCAAAGGTTGCTTTCGACTGGCAACCTAGGAACGGAATGTGGAAGCTGAATAAGTTTGCTGGTCACAGCAACAAGTGCTTCAGGCAGGACATGCCATCCGCCGCGAGTGGAATTAGTCACGCCCGGAATGCAAAGCAGTGCGCTGCTGCGTACACTGCACATCAAGTCGCACTAACGCTTCTTGATAACGCAGCCGAAGACCCCACAATTTCTGTGAAGTCTATAGCGTCTCTGATGAAGGCGAAAGGAATTTATCAAAGACAGCCGCCGTATAGCCACTACCGTGCCATACGGCGCGAGTTACAGCGCCACTTGACCGTCTCCCGCGCCGTTGGCATGGCTGCGCTGGACGGGTATGCTGCTCTGCTACTTCAGCAAGGCCACATGGTCTGGATAGATATCTGTGATGGGGTAGAGATGAAGGCATTGAGAGTCAAAGCAGCCAAACACATTTTCAAACAGATGGTTAAGGGTGGCGCTCTCCAGAAGGAATCAGTGTTCGACCTCGGTATGGTGGACGTTTCCGATATAACTGATGATGGAAGGTACTATAGCGGCTTTGTCTTCTTGCCTAGTATCGCGAAACATTTTTGCCAGAAAGGGCGCTTGACAACTGCAGCGGATGCGGCCCATTGTGAGGGAATTGGACCACAATCGTACGGTACAATGGGGCTTTCCAAGAACGGACACAATGACACTTGAGAGACTTGGAGACGTCCTTGCCAAATGTTGGCCACTTACATCTGTCAGAAAAGATCACTACGCGAATCTCCCTAGCGTACAAATGGCTATACCTTAATCGAAGTTGCATGGCCATTTGTGCGCTAGGGAGACTATGGAGTTTCGTTCAAGACATTTTTCCGCGTCAACATGCTCAGAAGCATACGCAGTATTCTATTCTTTTCCGTCTCTCAGGCAGCTAACCATTTACCGTTATAACGTTCACAGATTACAAGACGTAATGGACGAAGTGGATGAAATCTGCGAGACCGGAAAACATTCTCGAAGAGGAAGTCTCAACTGTAGCACGGATGATGTTGAGTATTTGCTGGACTTAGTGGCAGATGTGGAACCCTTGGGTAGGAATCACTGGGCAGTTGTATCCGAGAGGTTCAACAAATGGGCGGAGACCAACGAAAGGCCTCCAAGAATATTGGACAGTCTGAAAGAAAAGTTTGATAAACTTGCATATACGAGGAAGAAAACAGGAGACCCAACCATCAAGCCAGAAGTGCGTTGTGCGAAGCGAATATACCAGGATATTCAGGCCAAAGCGCAAGCAACGGCTCTTGGTAATGACAACGGAAATCTTGTGCCTTCACACGAGCACATGCAACGAGCCGTACATACGACAGGAGTGTTAGGGCAAAGGCGCAAAAGAAGAATTTCAGATGACAGTCGCCTTCCATTAGCCAAGCGTATGCAGGTTGACATTGGAAAGCATATGGAAGTCATGACTACCACAATGATAGAGGTTGCCAATTGTGTGAAGCACGCGGTTAATAATGAGTCCAGTGTCGTACCACTGCCAATGATCAAGGAACTTATACAGAACGAAACATCAAGTGCGCTGCGCAGCGCACTCAGAGACTTGGTACTACCAGCAAATCGTGCTGGACCTATTTCACCGACAGAACCCCTTCCGAGTATCGAACAGATGCTGAAAACGTCCAAGGAGAATAACGAATCCGGATCTGGCTGTGAGATAAAGTCAACATCGCCGCCGCATGATAACAGTTGATACCAATCAGTGTTACATCTGCTGTGAATCGCACGCTTAATTCCGTTTCTTGTGTACTTCAACGGCTTGGAAACAATTCGACGTGATGTTAGACAATATTCGGATTCTAGCAGCTTGCTTGTGTACATTAAGCACCACTGGCACAATAAGAAGTCGTTCAAGGATTGTATGGTTTCTGGAATCATGTTCAGTGAAAAGATCGGAAGCGGAACGATGCGAAATCTGTATTGACAACATGAAGAACACAATTCGTTGGTTACGGTAATGTTGATGGTCATGGTCAAAGCAAGGTTGATGGAGAGATCGATTGGGAGGTGTTAGGTTGCTGCTTGTATTCATAAAATGAGAGTATCTGTTGTGTAACTTACGTAGAAATCGAGATGTGTCGTTTTGGAGTGGGGTCGACATACCCACTCCATACTGAGAAACTTTCAGCGAGTGCGGTTCCATTCTATAGGAGCTCATTGGCTATAACTTTGTCATTCTCTCAGAGTGGCTTTTCTTGGAAAACCCCAATCTTTGAGGTTGTCAGGTATGACACCAACAATCACCTCGTCCCTCTGGCGTTTGCGCATTCTATTGGCCCTGAATGCAAGGAGGCCTGGGTGAAGGTATCTAAAGCCCTGGCGGACGTGGAGGGGTTCGATGTGCCCCGCAGAACCACGATTGTGGACCAAGAGAAGTCAATTGACATTGCTTTTCAGCAGTGCTGCAAGAATGCAACACTCTTTCTGGACCCCTTGCATGTGAAGAAGAACATGATGAAAAAGGTTGGCGCGGAAAGAAACATGGCCGCTGGGCTGTACAACAAGGCGGTACACGCCCCTACTAGGGAGATGGTGGATGGAATTGTAGCGCTGTACGGGCCTAATCAGCTGGATTATCTGTCAAACTTCCTCAAGAGCCAACTTTACCGAGCGTACTCGAGTCTCGAGGACCTGACGACTACCTCTCAAGGCGCGGAAAGCCAAATGGCAGCTGCACTGCGCAACCACATTAGAGCAGTTGAGCCGCAGAAAATGCTCGAGAAAGTCTTGATGACGCAGCGCAAAACATTTCTATCAAGACAGACTGCGGCGCTGGCATGTCGGGGACCCGTGCCTCCCTTCGTGGAGAGACAGTTGGCTTCGATAATTAACCGCAGCCGTGGTTACTTTTCTTCAGTTACCTTTATCGATGGAACGAGACAAATGGAAGCTACCGTTACGAGCCAGACCGATGCTTCGGTGTCACGACGAATAACGCTAAGCACGGAGCACCAGACTCCGCCAATGTGCTGCTCATTTTCGCTCTCTTCCTCTGGATACCCATGCTATCATTCCGCTGCTGTTCTGTGTGAGAAGTATGGCTCGACCAATTTGCACCGCTTCATCGCTCCACGACATCTCACAACTGCATGGAAAGAGCAGTATGAGAATATTAACTTCGGAATCCCGCCGCAGTTTGAAGTCGACGAAGTCATGATCAGCGCCCGGCAATTAGTCGCCTTAGGGAAGAATTTGCAGGTACCGAAGGCCATACCCCCTCCAAAGGGGCGGCCGGTGAAAAACGGTGGCAAAAGAAAGAAGGGATGGTACGAAAGAGGTCCGGAGAGCAGAAGAAGAAGATCATACTCGTGCTCGTTATGTCATATGTCTGGTCATGATTCTAGTAGTTGCCAGTTATGACTTGCAGAGGCGCGTTATTGGGATTGTGCAGGTTTGTTTCTGGGGTCTATGTGGCGGATTGTAACTTACAAGTCTTGCATACAACACCTCAGTTGTCCATCTTTGTAACGAAAAGTCACCTCCAGATAGTGATTGTCACCTTTGGATATATCGGAGCACCCCCTCAAGTAAACACGGCATGTTCTTTTCGAGCGTCTCGTAAAACACTTGCTTCATGTGACGGATTGTAACTTAGGAAATGGTACAAAACGGTCTTATATACAACACCTCATGTAGCGGCTATACTGATTAAAATAACTTACTTTTGTATTTGGGTATATTATTATATAATAATATGACGGAACGGACAGGTTGATTGTTGTTGAAAGAGGATGAAGATGGGGGCCCCCGAGGTCTGAGAAAGGTCTGAAGTTCGAACTTGGTCGCCCTTGTGTCTCTCGTCTGAGAGAGAAGGTTTTTATAGACCTTTTCTTTATTGAAAGTGGACGCTCTGTAGAGATAGCAGTAAACGTAGTATTCATCTATAGAACTACAATAAAACATTCCTTATCATTGTTCATTTGAAGCCAAATTCCTGGACAAATTACCATTCGAAGCCAAATTCTTACCCAAATTACCAACTATCTTCGTCGATGTTCTACAACTCTCCCCCTTTTCTTTTTTAACGGTTTGTCCTCAAACCAATTAATTTTATATTGTAAGATTTTCTTTGCTGGGATATATAAGATGAGGGTTTCCATCGTTGCATTTTATGTGGATAAATGTTTCTTTGTTATCAATTATTTTGGAAATTGATTCTTGAACTATGGAAATGTAGTTTCCATGTTTTGGTAAGTGTCCATACATTCCGACAATGAGATAGTGAAATTGGACTAAAAAGTCTTCTTGTAGTAGACCAGTGACAGAAGAATTAAGGTGCTCAAATAGTGCTAGAACCATATTTTTATCATTTTCGGTAAGTAGATTATCTTTGATTTGTTTATAGCCGAGGCTAATATTAATCATTTCATATAGTAATACGTCTTGACTGTAACGGTCTTGTAGTACAGGTCGAAGATGGTTCTTCATGTAGTTGCCTGCGACCCATAGCAGTCCGTATTCCTGTACGTGGTAGATATTCATTTGTAGAAAGTTTGTAGGCTTGGTAGAGACGACAAGCTAGTTGACTAGAAAAGAAAGCGAAGTCTTTCCTTTTATAGACTTCTGTGTGTTCGATTTGTAAGAATCAAGTAACTCTGTAGTGATACGTGTATCATTTTCATTGAGCCATATGTCGTCAGAATCGTCCTGTCCTGTACGAAGAAGATATTGAATAACATTATTCCATATTCTATGTCCAATGATGTGTATTGGAATAGAATTATCCTTATGTATTAGTTTTTGGATATCCATACTTTGTTTAGCGTCATAAGTACTATTAAATGGTTTCAATAGCGATACATGGAATGTTGGGTGTATCAATTTATATTCTTTTGGAAGATCTAGTTTATACGATGTTTTGTTTTTATTGAATGATATGATACGAAATGGTCCAATGTATTTCTGAATGAACTTCTTCGATCTTCCTTTGGGAATCATAAGGTTTTTTGTGGATAGTAAAACGTACTCATTAATATTGAAACTCTGAGGTCTTCTCCTTTGGTTTATATTGTCACTGTTTCTGGTGTTTGCTATTTCTATGGCAGATTTAGCAGCTTCTTCCGCTTTTCTTATATTCCTTAAGAAATCAAAAGATGTGTTATTCTCTGGTTTACGTTCCTCAGTATGTAGAAGATCATTAATTGTAATTGGGTCTTGCCCATATTCTAAGAAGAATGGAGATAGATTGGTTGTACTATTCGTGTGATTATTGTATGCGAACTCTAGACCAGGTAGGTATTTTATCCAATCTCTTTGAGTATAGGAGATATAGCATCGTAGCATTTCTTCTAGTGTTCTGAACATTCGTTCCGTTTGTCCATCGGTTTGTGGATGAAACGATGTTGACAAATTCAGCTTAATCTGTAAAAGATTCATTAGTGTAGTCCAGAATACACTGGTAAATCTGTTATCCCGGTCTGATACAATAGTTCGTGGAAGACCATGATGTCTGTATACTTCTTTATAGAATATGTGAGCAATGTCTGGTGCTTTACTTTTATCAGTAAGTGGAATGAATTGAGCTCGCTTCGATAGCTTATCTACAATAGCCATTATACCTGTATAGTCTTCGCTTTTTGGTAAGTCAAATATAAAATCCATTGTTATAACTTCCCATTTTTTAACAGGTGGAGGAAAAGGATGTAGTAATCCTTGCATTTCTTTATTCATAGATTTTGCCTTTTGACACCTTTCACATTCAGTTACATATTTCTTCACGTCACTCTTCATCTTTTTCCAGTAATACTGCTTTCTAAGGAGCAAAAGTGTCTTCTGATAAGATCTATGTCCTCCTTGTAGTGAGTAATGGTTGTCGTGGAGAATTTGTTTTCTTATCTTACCATTTGGAATGCATAACCTATTCTCAAAATATAACCTTTTTCCTATTATGTTGTATGGTTCTTTTATACCACCTAGTAGTTGTGAGAATTCTGGATCACTCTTATAATCTGTTTCAAGGTTTTTTAGAGTATTTTCACTAACTCTTATTGTTGATAGGTTAAAAAGAGATTTGATAATGGCTGTAGAGGTTTTGCATACTTCTGTATTCTTTCTGGATAATGCATCGGCTACTCTATTTTCTTTCCCTTTTATATAGGATACTGTGTGATCGAATTGTTGCATATATTCAACCCATCTAGCTTGTTTCCTAGATAATGTCTTCTGTGTTTCTAGAAACTTAAGGGGATGGTGATCTGTTAGAATAGTAAATCTAGAGCCATGTAGGTAAGATCTCCATGTTTTCAGGGCGAATATAATTGCTAGTAACTCTCGTTCTCCAGTAGAATAGTTTTGCTCTGCTTCATTAAGTTTCTTAGAGGCATATGCTATTGGTCGTTTACCATTTTCGTCTTCTTGCATTAACACTGCGCCTAGACCTGTGGCTGAAGCGTCTGTAGTTACTTCATATGGTAAGGATGGGTTCGCACATCTTAGTAAGGGTGCGCTTACTAGTTTTTTCTTAAGTTGATCGAAAGCCTCTTGTTCTGCTTTGTTCCATACAAAGTCATTTTTTTCTTTTGTAAGTTCTGTGAGAGGTGTAGCTATTTTGGCAAAGTCCTTAATGAACTTTCTATAGTAGTTGCATAGGCCAATAAAACTTTGTACGTCTCTAACAGTCGTCGGTATTGGCCATTTAGCAACAGCTTCTATCTTTCTTTTATCAACCTTAATTCCAGCTGGTGTTATGATATGACCGAGGTATTCAACTTCTTGGGTCATAAAATGACACTTAGATAATTTTCCATAAAGTTTCTCTTTTCGTAGAGTATCTAGAACAATTCTAAGATGTTTTAAATGTTCTTTCCTTGTCTTGCTGTATATTAATATATCATCTAAGTAAACCATGACAAATTCGTCAAGATGTGGTCTAAATATGTTGTTCATTAAAGTTTGGAAACAACCTGGTGCGCCGGTTAGGCCAAATGGTGTGACTAAATACTCAAATTGCCCGTATCTTGTACGGAATGCTGTCTTAGGTATATCATTCTCTTTAATTCGTATTTGATTATAGCCAGCTCTAAGGTCTAAAGTAGTGAAGTATTTGGCGTTTCCAAGTTGGTCCCACACTTCATCAATTCTTGGTAGTGGTACATTATTCTTAATCGTCTTTTTATTTAATGCTCTGTAATCTACGCACATGCGTAGTGAACCATCCTTTTTGGGAGTAAATAAAACAGGGCTTCCCCAAGGGCTTATGCTTGGCTTAATAAATTCATGGCTAAGTAAGTGTTTTATTTGTTTTCTCATTTCTTTCAATTCTTTAGGAGATAGTTTGTACATTGGTCCCATTACGGGTGCGGTGTCATCTTTCATCTTAATTTCCATTTCAACTTGCCTTTTGGGTGGTAAACCTTTTGGTAAATCTTCTGGAAATACATCTTTATACTCCTCAAGTATTCTCTGTAATTCATCATCTTTTGAATCAGATATGTTCTTCTCAATGTCTTGCTCACATTGATTCGTTTTTGGGTGTATTGTAACAAGGTATATTTTACTCTTTTGCCTTTTCACGAGTTTTGCAAACTGTTTTTTACTTAGCAGGGCTTCTTCACGGGAGCTCTGTCTTTTGACAGATTCTGCGTCCAGAAAGAAGTTCTTGTTATCAATATTGACTAGTACAGTATTTCTTTTCCAGTTTATTCGTGGATTGTACTGCTTAAGCCACGTTTTTCCCAGAATAACATCATAGCCGATTAAATCAACTATGAATGGATTTGTTTTAAACTTAGCTTTACCAATTTGGATATTAAGAACGTCTAAACATTCATCCATGGGGACTAATGTTCCATCCCAAAGCTCTGCTTTAACCTCACTTGGTTTTCTTTTTAATTTTAGCTGATCAGCATACTTCTTTGAAATACAAATATCTTCACACCCACTATCAATTAGAATATTACACTTTTCCATTTTATCCAATATCATACCTTCTCCTGAAAATATGAGTAGATTAGAACACTTATTTCTATTCTTAAACGCACATAAAGCAATTGTATTTGTTTTTGTGTTTTTCTTTGGTTTTGTGTTGTTTTTGTGTTTTTTTTGCGATTTCATGTTGTACAATCTTAAAGGACTCGGGTCCCTTGTTTTGATCCGAATCCATCATTTCTAGTTTTTTGAGTTGTTAAACTCTCTATGCTTCCAAGGACGACACCCTTTTCTATGGCACTTGAAACATAGATTATCTTTTATATGTCTCTGTCTTTCATCCGGCGTTAGTCTGTTTTTATTACTAAAACGTTGAATATTTCCAATTTCCATTGGAGTAGGTTCATCATTATTATTTCGTTTTCTATTTTGATTATAGGGACGAAAGTTATAATTAAACCTTTGTGAAGAATAAATGGCATCCATTCTATCGGCAATATTCATTGCTTCTTGTAGATTATTTGGTTCTGCCCTTTCAAGTTCAATGCGAATATTCTGTTTAAGCCCTTTGCTATATAGAAATATTTGTTCTTCAAGAGACATTGTTGGTACTTGCAATAACCACTTTGTGAATTCTCTATTATAATTTGTGACGCTATATAGCTTTCCCATTTGTTTAATACTGGATAGTATTCTTCTTGCGTTAAGTTCCCTATTTGCTGGTTCAAAATATTCCAACAACAATTTCTTGAATATATTGAATGAGTCAATATTTATCTCATCGTTTATATTTATAAGTTCCCACCATTCTAAGGCTTGGCCAGTCATAAAGCTAACTGCATATTTGATTTTCTTTTCTTCTGAGGTTGTTTCGTTTACGTTCGAAAATATATTTTCTAACGATTGTAACCATGACCTTGCATATTTACCTGAAAACTTTTCTGGCTTGCCTATTTTTAAGGCATCCGTGTTGTGCATATTTTAATTGAGGGAATTACTCAGATGATTATTCACTTGCATTACTTGATTCATTTGTTGGGATAATATATTAATCCTATTTTGTAGTTCGAGTAGATCTCCTTCCATTTTGTGTTCAGGGGTTTAGAGTAAATAATATACTTTTTGGTTCTAGAGAGATTGCATTTAATTAATTGGGCTATTGTTATTTGGTGCTACTACAACATAGATAATACTTATCGTTTTCGGTCTCTACAACTAGAATTAGGATTATGTCTGATCCTGTCCCTGAATAAACTGTGTCGTATTGATGTTTCAATTGAAATGTGTATTTTACTATATTTGTTTGTGCTATTTGAATATCTACTTGATGTGTAGTACTGTACTGGTCTGTTAGAGAGTAGCCGATAGCTCTTTGATTAGAAAATTGAGTATACTTAATGTTATTCGTATTTCTATTCTGTAATGGCTACTGTATTTTGGCTCTCTATAGTACAAGATACGTTTGACGATAGATTAATAAATAGAAATGATTTCTAATTAGTTTTCTATTTCTTCTGGAGTACTGTAGAGGCAATTGTGCACAAGTAGTAAAATGCAGAAAATCAATTAAATTTTATTCATATGTACCGTGAACGGTTACTGACGTTTAAGAAATTTAAGTATCTCTTTCACAACTCCAAATGGAGGTACTGCCCCAGTGGTCCTCGTTAGCGGGGGAGCGTTATGAGCCTTACGAGCCGCGCGGTACACTTGCGCCACCCTGCGTCGACGATTGATATGCTCTGCAACGCGTAAGTGCGCGTAGTACTCGAATGTAGAGTTGAATAGATGACGGCAATAGTCACAATAAAGTTTAAAGTTGAACGCCTTCGATAGCGCGACGTAATGTTCCTGAGAAACGTTGTGCTCTCCCCAAGATGTTTCCTTCTTATTATTGTTGCAGTAGTTGCAAAAGTTGCTTTTGTCAGTGCGTGGTATAGGTACCTCTTTTACAGATACATCTTCAAAGTCTGATACATCATCGTCTTCATATAAATCATCGGCTGTAATCGAAGGTGGTAAAATAAATTTTTCCTTACTTATTTCTTCCTTTGGGGGACTTTTCTTTTGCTCAGACACTTAAAGTAGTATTGGTTAGTGCGATGCTACCACTTTGTAGCGGCTATACTGATTAAAATAACTTACTTTTGTATTTGGGTATATTATTATATAATAATATGACGGAACGGACAGGTTGATTGTTGTTGAAAGAGGATGAAGATGGGGGCCCCCGAGGTCTGAGAAAGGTCTGAAGTTCGAACTTGGTCGCCCTTGTGTCTCTCGTCTGAGAGAGAAGGTTTTTATAGACCTTTTCTTTATTGAAAGTGGACGCTCTGTAGAGATAGCAGTAAACGTAGTATTCATCTATAGAACTACAATAAAACATTCCTTATCATTGTTCATTTGAAGCCAAATTCCTGGACAAATTACCATTCGAAGCCAAATTCTTACCCAAATTACCGACTATCTTCGTCGATGTTCTACACCTCAGTTGTCCATCTTTGTAAAGAAAAGTCACCTTCAGATAGTGATTGTCACCTTTGGATATACCGGAGCACCCCCTCAACTGAACACGGCATGTCCTTTTCGAGCCCCTCATAAAACACTTGCTCCATGTCACTATCCCATTTCCGCAGTGCGGCCGGTGTCGCTACCCTGTACTGTCATAAATGTAGAAGTCACAGGTCTTGGTATTCAAAAAGGAACCCTGTCACTACCCTAATGTCGTCTTTAACCAGTTTCTAATTGGCTTACAAAAGGATCGAGATCACGTGTTGTTTAACCCTTTTGGATCTAGTTCGCATATCGCTTCTATAATAGCGATAAAGTGCAGGCTTCATTGGACAAAACCAAAAATGATTGCTAGTCACTCTGCCATGCGGATACTCGGCTTAAAGCTAGAATACTAGCGTTAAGTCGAGTACAGTTATTGGCGCAATCTTGATTCGTGATAGCGTCTTGACCAATTCAAGTGCTTGAAACAAAAGGACGAAACCATTATTTGCATCCCTTCCTCACAGCATCATCATTCCTTTCCAATACGAGAGCTACAATGCTCAAAGAAACCAGACAAAACCCGTGAAAACCCTCGGACAGAAATTCTGGCTTGCCGTCAATGCAGCAGTAGTCTTCAAAATGAGCAACAATAACGCCACAAATGACTTTCATCCCTCAAATGAAAGTAAAAGTTCTCCACCCATGAAACCAAAATAACAATACACACAGGCAGCAAAGTTGCTTTAAAAGAAGATGAAACTGAAACTTTTGTAATCACAGCTTTAAGAAGCTCTGAACAAAAAGTATTATATGTGAACGTTTACTACTGAGCAAAATGGAAGAACAATAGCAACCTTCGTTTGTCCAAACCAGTAATCATTAGTCAAGCTTTCCAACAAGTAGCTTGGACTGTTCCAGCTATTGCTGAATGGCTCCTTCCTGAAATGTGTCCGGGACTGGACTTTGCGTGAAATAATGACGCGTGGTAGCAGGAAGGCACTACGAATTGACGAATTATTGTCATATTTATGAATAGAGCTAGTACATCTGATTATCGATTGAATCATCTGCGGGACTACTGGACTAAATCAGAGATCTTATAGATACCGTTTCTCCGAAAGACAATGGGTCGAGACAAGTTCTTGGGAATCACAGCCACTTTACAATTTTATCGTTCTTATGATGCTGATATGGCCGTGACAGATCCGCTCTGGCACAGTCCAAATCTTCTTGACCACTTTTCAATACATGCGGCAATTTTAGCAGTTCTTGTGGGAGTAAGTTCTCTTGACGAGAATACTGTGCGCTGTAAGGGCCGTAAAACAGCTCGATCATATATGGAAAATACATATCTGTTCAGAAACCAGCGTGGACCGGTGGAACGCAAAGTCGATGGGTCATTAGTTGCGAAACCTAGGCCTACTGCATTTTGGTACACCCAGATGGCAAATCAGATTCAAATGCATCTGACATCTGCAGAAGGACGGATGAGGGTAAAGGATAACTTCTAGACACGCCATTTGTTGGCGTGACAATTTTGGAAGTTGAATGACGGCGAATGCAAGGTACTTGGCACCATTACATACAATACCATAGACGGTTCCAACCGCTCAGCGCTTCAAAAAGCGATCTAGAGCATACGCCATGCACCTAGAGAAGATTGGCGTCTACTACAGGTGAACCAGCGATAGAGGACCTAAACCGCACCTGTTATGGTTGCGGAGAAGGCCGATTTTGTTGTTCTCAAAGACCGCTCCGTTGTCTCTTTTTATACAAACGAATTGGCGGCTACATCGTCACAGCGCATCAGTTATCCAGACAAACACGCTGTTATATGTGTACATGGCCTAACACCTCTGCAGCGCTGGTTAGGTAATGAATCGATGCGACGCACGACTTTGAAAGTACCAGCGATCGTTGTGGCATACAATTTATTCATGAATGCTGTGGATTGATTTGATCAACATCGCTCTACATGCGCTACCCTTCGAAAAGAACACCTAGTTTCAATAATTCTTCTTACATTTATCTTGGACGCATGTATCGTCAACGCACATGCTTTACTCAACGCAATCAGCGAACCCATCAAGAAAATCATGGATATTAGTATCATGAAGCAGAGAATAATCAGACAACTTGTAGCAGATTACGTCCTCTACCAACAACAGGGAGCATCATTAAGCCGCGTTCCAGCCACTGAGAGCGTTGGACACTCTGAAGTACCTAAATCTCACTTCCTCTTGCAGACTGAAGGGAAACGTAGTGTACGTTGTATGATGTGCAGATGTTTAGGAAAGAACGAAAGTTCGGTATACACAATCTATTCATGTACAGAATGCAGACGCGGGTTTCACGTTAGCTGCTTTTCCTTTTTTCCACCACCAAGAAGCATTTGATTCTATCTGCCCCGATATATTTGAAGCAGTCAAAACAACAAAGATGTGGAGCAACGCGTTTGCGCAATATTGGTGGGGATACAACTCATAGCAGCATGACGTGGTTGCCAGAATGGCTCTACATTATATGAGCTGCACTTCGATGGAGTGGTACCATTTGGACTGGTTTAGTGTGTGCAAGTTCTCCTAGGAAGGTAAGAATCTGGGGTAGATTGCAGAATCATGGACGCTTGTGCGCGTGTGCTACAGCGCATGCTGTGATGTTATGTTTTACTTATCACGACCGCGCAGGGTGCCTGACACTATTCTAGCCTCATGTGTGGACCTGAGGAGGTGTGCACTATTCCAGTTAATTATTACTATTTATTTCTGTAGTGTAACTACTTAGGTTAGCGCGACCACACTGTCACGAGCACTGAGTAAAGTCAACCGGAGTCTTTGGTCACATAAGTGTTCAGTTTGACCTGACGAGTCCGGCTCTGGATTGTATTGCCTTTGCAGCGTGCAGTACTCCATCCGGAGGGTCACCGAAATCTGTTTGTACTATGTACCCGCTCGGTACGACTACAGATATACTGTGTTCACTAATTGTCGTGCGACTTCTATTTTCTCTGTGTTACAGATATCAACCTGAAGTAGAATACTACGTCCTTTGGCCAACTTGAATAGTAGTCTACTAGAGGCTAGTAGCGGCAGAGAGCCAGCCACTGGGGTGACAATTCACTGGGTCTACTAGTGACGTGGGCACCAACTGGCAGCGAGATGCAATGCGCGGGCGCTATCTCAAGTCCCTACAGGTCGGGAGAATATTAGCGATGGCTTGGAGGCCTTTGGAGTTCTACTGGCTGCATATGGTGGCAAGAAGACGGTGAGGGTGCTTGCCTTTACTCTTCGGAGATAGGCGGCATTCGAGCCAACCTATATAGCTGGCGAGGCGCTCTGACCTCCGGTAATTATCCTAAAAAATTAAACAAAAATAGCTACATCATAAAACTTGAGACCACAGTGCCTTGGCATTCTCACAGTCGTCTGGTATCCCCTGCCTTGGCACCCAGCTTGGCCACGTAGGATATTTAGGCCAGCAAGGGTCTGACCTCTGCCAGCCCGGACCTTTCGTTACCTCACCACTCCACATGCTCGATGGTCATTCTCCTACACGACCCTGTATTAGGTATTGTTTTGTTGTTTCTTGTTGCTTTCGCAACCACCGTCGGGTCTGCTCCCGCTGTCCGCAGGACATGTCGGGTGGTTCCGTTCTGCCTTTGGATACCACCCTTTTTCTGGATTCGCACGGGTCCACCGTACGAGTATTTCACCGGTTCCCGGTTCTACGGTTCTTCTTTATCTCCGTAATATTTCCGAGATACCGTCGGTCTTGAAGTGCAACGCCCTCAGGGAGGGACTCTGGGTACTTGAACGCTTTCCCGATATTATCGGTTGTGTAGTGTGTATATGAACTACGCCCCACAATGGTGGGTATGGACACGTGGGACACGGTTTTGGGTCAATTGGCGGCTGGCCACAGTAGTGAATGTTGCCACGGAATGTGGAGTATTTTAGGTAATTTTATTTATTATTTTCACACCCATTTCTGGGAAGCTAGTACTTAGTGCGACGGCGCACTGCCGTCGCACCAGTAAACCTTCCCCAACAAGGGACCCCAACCTGGGGAATTGGCTCTGAGCTTTACCGCCTCCGCGTGTCCTCAACTCCTCCTTGGAGGGAAGCACCGTAGTGTACGGAAATTCACCCCCCTTGCACATCTAAAGAAACCCATCACTGGGAGTATAATTGTTCCAATCATATTGGTGTTTCGCCCTGTATAGGGAGTCCTGTCCACCGGCATTGCCGTATCTGCTCGTCGCTCTCGCGACCCACTTCGTCCTTCCTCTTTCCCCTTTTTAGGGTAGCACCTCCCGCTATCCGCGGCCCTCGTGTGCGCATCCGCTCACACACCCCCACTTACGTGGAAACATACCTCTACTGAGGATCACACCCCGCTCACGCGGATACCGAATCTTCGCCTTCTCCTCCCTGCGCGAGTCGCGACAGGTGTCCCTGGTCTTAGAAACCGGCTTCGCCGTGATACCTCTGGGAGGGCTCCACCCAACTGGGTTCACCTCGTGAGAGGAAGATCCCGGACGTCTTTCGGTGTTTTTCCCCTTTGGGGCATTGCACCACAAAGTGGTCTCCCGACCTAGAATCGGTTTTTGTTTTCCCTCTTACGAGGTTTGTTTTCATTCACCGGAAGTTCCGTGATCGTTTCCCGTCGTAACGGTATTATCTCATGTAGAGAAATCCCTCCGACGCGGAGCCAGTGGTTACGCATAGTCGCTCCCGCGACAACGCGGACACTTCCGAAGTTCGGTTCGTACCCCGTATCCCTATACGGACAAGTTCCAGCCGTGCTGGCGCCGCTTCGTCGCGGAATGATACCCCCAACCGGGAACCCCGGAACCTCCTTTTGCCCTCGTTATCACCCCCGCAGGGGAATGCAGCATCGACTCCGGCTGTTGCCGCAGTGCCCCAGGCACCCCGGCCTGCTCCCGCTGTTGCGGCTTCAAGCCCCCGTGGAACGGGCGATAACACCCCCCAGGGGACTTCCCTGGAATCCCAGGTCCGCGCTCTGTGGACCGCACATGACACCCTTGTAGGGGAACTAAAATCCCTCCAAGAGGTGGTCTCGGCAACCCCCGTAAAGGAGGTCGCCGAGGAACTCCGTATTTTACGGTCTGACGTCAACTCCGTGTTGGAGAGTTTGGGACAACCCGCCGCCTTCATCAAAGGAGTTGAAGCCCGATTTGATCGGATTGGTGCCCGCCTGGAGACGCTGGAGCAGTTCGTCCTCATGGACAAACCATCCCCGGGTGATCCGGTAAACGAGGCATCGCACAACGACCAGCTTGCTGGGAAGAAGAACCGCCGTCACCGACGGAAACCCCACCGAAAATATTCGGACTCCGATTCTTCGACATCGTCGGACTCATCCCAAAACCATTCGGTTAGCTCGAGCTCCTCGGACTCCGACTCGGAGGACGAGAAGCGAGGCTACTCCTCCCGCTCGAAGCGGTCATCGGCCACTGAATGTGTGGTTCGAACCCGCCAGAAGGGGAGAAGACACCCCGGTCTCCGGGAATTGAAACCGACAAACCCGGATTACCGGAAGTTTTTATCATACCGGTACTACCGGCTCGAAGATTCGTCACTTGGACGTACGCCCCGTGGTACGGGAAAGGTGTGAGAATGCATTAAGCGGATGCAGCTCTCGCTCCGCAACCAGTATTTTACTGGAGAGGACCCAGTCCTAGTACTGGATTTCCTATCCCGCTTTGTAGCGGAGGCCGACATCCTCGGTATGAATGAGGGACAAGCCTATTTGGCTTTACCGTATTTCTTACGGGGAGTGGTGGAGGACCAATACACCTCTGTCAGAGGATCTTCTCGCGCCTCCGTGGGAGGAGTTACTTGCTGGCCGGAGGCTGTGCAGTATCTTCTGCGCTCCTACGCCACCAACACCGCTATTCAGCAGGCTATCCTCGCTTTGCGAGATACACGCCAGCGTGCTGGAGAGACCGAGACCGATTACTCGGTGCGCCTTAACAAGGCTTTCCACAGATGTGGTAACGTATACCCCGCTGGGGAGCGCAGTACCATGTTCATCGATGGTCTTGACCCGGCAATCCGGAGTTTAGTTACCCGTTATCGGGAGGACAAGCGAAGGATCACCTACCTCGAGCTGGTCCAACACGCTCGAGCGGAAGGGGATGCACTTCGTGCAAGAACTCCGAACAATCGGTCTAAATCCACCAAGGCGTTGTTGCTGGAAAGCGAAGCTTCCTCTCTCCCGCTCACCGCGGATGGGAACCCTGGACAGGGATTTGATACCGTGCATTTAGCGCAGGGGGATGGTGTGTCGATACCCACCAGTGAGTTACCGTCAACGACGGAGATGACCCATGATACGGGAACAGAAGATCCCGTTCTATACGGTGGTAACAGTCGGGTTCAACCCCAACGACTCCCGTTTTCAAACGGTCAATCCCGTTATCAACGGCCTGGATGGACTGACACCCGCCCTGCGGTTCGCTTCTCCGATACTCGGAATAATAATCCGCGTGTCGCGGTGCTGGCTCTCATTTGCCACCTGTGCTATGCCCATGGCCATACCTCCCCTCAGTTTATTTGTTCACTGAAGGATATGGCCAAGGTGGTGGCAAATTATGAGGCCCTCACTCCAGAGGAGAAACGTTCCGTCCCGACGGCTTCCTACCTCCGTGCTAAAACGGACTTTTCCCACGCCCTACCACAGACCCCGCGTGCGCGGCAAGCTTCATACACCCCGATTCGGGAGATCACGCAACCATCCGTTGCAACCCCCGCTTATGCGGATAGAAACCCCCGTCAACGGGATGAAGCACTCGTTGTCGAGGAAACCAACCCACCGCCGAAGGCGGAAAACTAACTGAGGGAGTCTCCCCTTTGGGAGAGGCGTCCTCAAGAACGAGGCTGTTGGCGCCCGAGGCGTCCTCGCCTCGCTCCCCGGTGAAAGTCCTCTCGAGAAAAGACACCGCTGACGCGGACTCTGCGCACCTCGGTGTGTTGCGTGGCCCGTGGATACGGAGTAAAAATCCCCGGATTCCCGGTAGCGTCTTGGTCTTGGCCAAGCGCAATTATAAGGTCTATGCCGACCTTGGCCTTGACCCCCAGTTTATGGTGAGGTTTCTCACCGTCCTGGATACAGATGCAGGCCCCAACTTTGTTGTGGAATCATTGTTACCCCCGCTTGTGCGGTCTCGTATCCGCTCTGACGCGGTCCCCGACATTTCGGATGCGAATAACAACCCGTTACAAACGGTGGGCACAGTGGACCTCGTGGTGAGACTTGGTACCTCTGTGGTGAAGTTAAACTTCATCGTTTGCCGTTCATTGGCAGCACCAGTCATACTGGGATGTGATTACTGCGACAGATTTGTCGACGCAATCAGGCCCCGCCTCAGGCGTGTAGAACTTGAAGACGTATCGTCGGTTCCGATTGTTCGCCGCCCGCTAAAGCGGTCCTCTCGGAAACAAGTTCCGCTCCCTGCTGCGCAGGAACCACCGCCCGCGTCCCCCTAGTCCACCAAGCTCCGCGTCGCTGCCTTGGTTTCTATACCGGCTGAGTCCCAAGTCTGGGTGTAGGTAAATTCCCGTCAACACGGTCTTCGGGTTATACAACCCCTCGCCTCGTTGTACGAGAAATCCCAGCTGGCGCTGGCTAATGGAATTGTCTCCATTTCCCCGGATGTCCCTTTCCGGATATTGGTTGCCAACCTTGGCAAACACCCCCAGTATCTGGTCAAACACCAAGTAATTGGGAGTGTAACCCCCCTCCTATGGGAATGCTGCCAACAAAGATGACAGCCGCCGATGTACTCGGAGTTACCACCTCTTCTGAGGAGTTCGCCCCGCCGTCCGAAGACGTCAAGTCTAAGGAGGGGGAGGAAACCGCTACTTCAGCGCCGAACATACCGAGTAACTCGTAATTGCGAACCACACCTGTTCCACAGGACAATGCTCCATCGAGCAATGACCAGATTGATCCGGAAAAAGCACTTGAAGCGCTGGAACTCAGCCACGTGCCAGAGTCGCACCGCGACAAACTCCGTACTATGTTACGGGAATTCACCACAATGTGGGATGGCTCGCTTGGCGAGATTGATGCAACGGAACACCGGATCGATTTAATCCCCGGTGCACGACCGGTTGCACAACCCCCTTACAGGGCAGGTCCGAAAGCTCGGGAAGAGGAGCAGTCCCAGGTGGACAAGATGCTCCGCGCAGGTGTGATTGAGCCCGCTCAATCACCCTGGGCATCCCCAGTTGTACTGGCTTTAAAGGCCGACGGAACCTGGAGGTTCTGTGTCGACTACCGCCGGCTCAATGCCGTGACTGTTAGGGACACGTACCCCATCCCTCGTATGGACGAGTGCATTGACTCCCTTGGAGACGCCACCGTGTTCACGGCCCTTGATGCCAATTGGGATATTGGCAAGTACCTGTCAGAGAGGAGGATCGCGACAAAACCGCATTCACCTGCCATGCAGGAACGTACCGCTTCAAGCGGATGCCATTTGGGTTGACCAACGCCCCCGCCACCTTTCAGCGTGCAGTAGATATTCTACTCAACCGCTTTAAGTGGCGGAGTTGTCTGGTCTACCTTGATGATATTATCATCTTCTCCAACTCGTTGGACGACCATCTTACTCACGTCCGAGACGTGCTGACCGTACTCCGCGATGCGGGAATTACCCTCAAGTTGAGGAAATGCGAGTTTTTCACAGAAACTGTGAAGTATCTGGGTCACATTATCCGTCCTGGACGGTTAGCGATCGAGAAAGCTCGAGTCAAATCCCTCGTTGAGGCGAAAGAACCCCGTACTCAAACGGAACTGCGCTCCTTTCTGGGCTGGTCAACGTCTATCGACGGTTTATCCCGAACTTTTCGGATACTGCAGCGCCCCTGAACGCGTTGTTGCGAAAGGGGAACCCCCAAAACTGGGAACATTTACGCCCGAGCAATCGGAAGCTTTTTAACTCCTTAAAGGAGGCTGTCACATCAGCACCAATCCTACATCTCCCAAAACTTGGGTTGCCATACTCCGTAGATACGGACTCGAGCGACTACCAAGTCGGGTGTGCTCTTTTTCAAACCACCCCGAGAGGGAATGACATCCAATTGGTTATTGGTCGCGCTCGCTCAATGTTCATTGAGCGGAACTACTCCGTATCGGAGAAAGAGTGCCTCGCCGTCGTATGGGCGATGACCACTCTGCGCCCCTACCTTATGGGAATTCACTTCACCGTGTACACGGATCATTCCTCATTGAGGTGGTTGATGAATATCTCCGACCCGTCGGGACGCCTCATGCGCTGGAGACTCCGCCTCGCGGAATATGACTTTCAAGTCATTTATAAAAAGGGTGCGCAGAACACCCAGGCCGACGCTTTATCGCGGTTACCCACAATGGGGAAGCACTTCCAACGGAGGATGATGAAAGTCCCCATGCTCCATGGCTATAGACCCGGATGATCCGGAACATGCCCGTCGAGGCTAGGCCAGAAACCTGGGACGAGGATGCTGATTTTGACGAACTACTCGCATCGCGAGATAAATCTGAGAACCCGTTACCGGGAAACTTTGTACCGGTATCACCGGAAGAAATGATCCGAGAACAATTCGGCGACCCATTCTGTACGAGAATTCGTGCCCGTATCAACGGTGGTGAAGATCTCCCTTTCGGGGTAAACGACAAAGGCTACCTCGTAAGAAAGGTCGAAGCCCGCCCAAAAGATTGTGGTACCACATTCCCTGCAATCGCGGGTGTTACATCTATCACACTACGCCCCATTGGAGGTCACCCAGGTGGGAGGAAACTCTACCTAACCCTGCGAAGGGATTTCTATTGGCCCGCAATGGCGGTTGATTGC